>PVJS01061737.1:0-10909 GCA_004027185.1 Glis glis | reverse complement strand
GGTCTCATGAAGTTGTGGAGGGCCTCACTAAGTAGCTGAGGCTGGCCGCAAACCCAGATGCTCCAGTCTCCGTCTCCCAAATACTGGGATTACAAGCGTGTGCCACCATGCTTGGCTTTTTATATTCTTTATTTTGAAATAGGGTCTCACTAAGTTGCAGAGGGCCTCACTAAGTAGCTGAGGCTGGCTGCTAACCTGGATCTTCCGGTCTCAGCCTCCCAAGTACTGGGATTACAAGCGTGCGCCACCATGCCCGGCTATGAGGGAATTTTTAACATGTAGTTTCACAACTTTATTTTGAGTAAAATTTAAGTGATTATCATGTATAAGGCACTGTGTTTTATTTACATATATGTAAAATATATATTCTTACTAAATTCTCATAATACTGGATGAAGTAGGTACTATTATAACCTATTTTATTGTAGTGCTGGGGATTGGACTCAGGGCCTTGCATATGCTAGGCAAGTGCTCTACCACTGAGCTACAACCCCAGCCCTTAAAAGTTTGTTTTTAAAAAGCTCTCACCCAAGCCGGACGTGGTGGCGCACACTTGTAATCCCAGTACTTGGGAAGCTGAGACAGGAGGATCACAGATGTGCAGCCAGCCTCAGCTACTTAGTGAGGCCCTCTGCAACTTAGTGAGACCCTGTTTCAAAATAAAGAATAAAAAACAGGGCTGGGGGTGTAGCTCGGAGGTAGAAAGCCCCTGGGTTCAATCCCCAGTATGACACGCACAAAAATAAAATAAAATAAAAAGCTCTTGCCCTAAGGCAACTGGAAATGAAAAAATGAAAAAATGTGGGCATGGGGGTGGTTGAGATTGAACTCAGGGCCTTGCACATGCTGTGTACACCTTCTACCACAGAGCTACATACACCTCCAGGCCCTGGAAACAAATTTTTAGTAGGCTCAGAGATATAGAAGTGTGGTCATATCAGGCCTAGAAATGAAAAATAACAGAAGTTCTATGAATCACAAACCTTACTTAATTTAATCATTTATGTTTATAATCATCACATTTCATTTAATCAAAAATTCCTTTCTTCCTTTTTTTTGTGGTTTGAACCCAGGGGCATTCTACCTCTGAGCTACACCCCCAGCCCTATTTTATTTTTATTTTGAAACAGGGTCTTGCTAGGTCGATAAGAGTCTTATTACTTGCTGAGGCTGTCCTCGAACCTGTGACCCTCCTGTTTCAGCCTCCTAAGTACTGGGATTACAGGTGTGTACCACCAAGCCTGGCCAATAAGTTCTTTATAGGTAATGACCTTATAGTTTGTTTCCTTAGAATTAAATTAAATAGGAAAAAAAATTATTTATTGTGGAAGCTCACGGTGTTAAGATACTTCACTTTAAAAATGAAGTTCTGGTAGAATACCTCCTTAGTATTCATAAGGCCCTGCGTTCAATCCCAGAAACATCACCAAAAATAAAATAAAATCAGTTCTAGGAAAAAAGCTAAAAAGTAGATTAAATTTCATAAATCTAAAAATTTCATTAATCCTTGACCTTTACTATTTACTTGTAATTCTGTGCCAGTGAGCATACTTTCTTTTATTTTTTTGTATGGTACTGGGGATTGAACTCAGGGGCATTCTACCACTGAGCTCTACCCTCAGCCCTTTTTAAAGATTTTTTATTTTAGGTCGGGCGTGGTGGCGCAAGCTTGTAATCCCAGTACTTTGGGAGGCGGAGAGCGGAGGATCTGGGTTCGTGGCCAGCCTCAGCTCTTTCTCTCTTTCTCTCTCTCCCTCTCTCCTTAGTGAGGCCCTCCGCAACTTCGTGAGACCTGGTTTCAAAATAAAGTATAAAAAATAGGGCCGGGGGCGTAGTGCGGAGGTAGAACGCCCCTGCATTCAATCCCCGGTACCGCAAAAAAAAAAAAAAAAAAGATTTTTAATTTTGATACAGGGTCTTGCTAAGCTACCACGCATTGGCCTTGAACCTGCGATCATGTCTCAACCTTCCAAGTACTGGGATGACAGGCATGCACTGCGCCTGGCTGAGCATATCTGAAACTTTCAATTGTTGAGAACAAGGGAGACAACCCATCAAAATATTGCTATTTTTTACGTATACAGCAAGAGAACATTTGTAGACATGACACAGATCTTTTAAAAATTGTGTGGAAAGAACTAGGTTTCTTTCTTTCTTTTTTTTTTTTTGAGGTACTGGGGCTTGAACCCAGGGGCATTCTACCTCTGGGCTCTACCCCCAGTCCTATTTTTTATTCTTTATTTTGAAACTGGGTCTGACTAAGTTGTGGAGGGCCTCACTAAGTAGCTGAGGCTGGCTGGGAACTTGCGATCCTCCTGTCTCAGCCTCCCAAGTACTGGGATTACAAGCGTGCACCACCATGCCTGACTTTAACTAGGTTTCTTCTATAAAAATTCTATAATTTGTTTGACTGGATACTGAAGCCAACTTGTAGTAGAATTATAGGCTTATAATAAAATTCTTAATTTTATAAAATGTATACAAGTTTACCTAGTTACATCAAGGCTATCACTCATACTCAACAAAATGCTGTGACAGTCGCCAGAAGAGATGGGCAGCAAGGCACAACTCAAGAAGAACCCTTTACATTGTCAGCGTGGAAGCTTTCACTGACCTAAAATCAGATGGAATCTATCAGTGTAGACATCCTCAGGGGACTTCACTGTAGCCCCAGATGATGAACCCTGACACATGGAAGTTGGTGTTACAGGCCTTGAGAGATTAGATGCCCCTTCGTCTGGGTCGGCAACAACAAAGCCAGTGCTTGTAAGCCATAATGCTGTCGCATGGAGAATAAGGGCCCAGGAATTATAATAATGCAACTTTACATTTTCACAAGTCTCTGCTGTGTAGAAAGCACCACCTATAGAAAAAAAGAAAAAGAAAAAAGAGGAAGCGAACAGTTTCAGGAGAAATGAGGGATTAGTTTCCAGTATGCTTTCTCTTTTCTCTGTTACAAGAGCCAGACCATTTCCATCATTCTGCAAGTTCACTCGGACCCTTTCCAGACACCCCCACATACCTCAAGGAGCTAATTTCTGATTTTCATGAGCACAGATGAATTTTGTCTGTTCTTGGACTTCATATAAATATAATATATACTCATTTGTGATTGACTTTAATGTTTTTCGAGAGTCACTCATGCTGCTGTGCTATCAATATTTTGTTACCATTTTTTTTTTAGTACTAGAAATTGAACCCAGGGGCATTCTACCTCCAAGCTATACCTCCAGCCATTTTTATTTTTATTTTTGAAACAGAGTCTCACTAAGTTGCTGAGGGGCTCGCTAAGTTGCTGAGGCTGGCTGGAAACCTATAATCTTGTGTCAGCTTGCCAAGTACTGGATTACAGGGATGTGCCACCAAGCCCGGTCTCAAAATAAAGTATAAAAAACAGGGCCGGTGGTGTAGCGCGGAGGTAGAACGCCCCTGCGTTCAATCCCCGATACCACAAAAAAAAAAAAAAAAAAAAAAAGATGTACATGCCTTAAGAACTTGGAAATCAACTTCTTGGTATCTAACCTGAAGCAACTCTTGGATGATTATCCTGTGAATAAAAATTGTTCTGGGGGAAATGCTTTGGATAAACATTATCTGCTAAAGGAGAAGTTTTGGAAATAAAAGTTACTGTCACTCAAGGAATTAACTAATTCTTTCTTTTTTTTTTGCGGTACAGGGGATTGAATGCAGGGGCGTTCTACCTCCACGCTATGCCCCCGGCCCTATTTTTTATACTTTATTTTTGAAACCGGGTCTCACGAAGTTGCGGAGGGCCTCACTAAGTAGAGAGAGAGAGAGAGAGAGAGAGAGAGAGAGAGAGAGACAAGGAGAGAGACAGCGAGAGAGCTGAGGCTGGCCACGAACCCGGATCCTCCGCTCTCCGCCTCCCAAAGTACTGGGATTACAAGCGTGCGCCACCACGCCCGGCTGGAATTAACTAATTCTTTTACCTCCTTACCTTCAACAGGAAGTTGGGAAGCAAATTCTGAAGGCAAAGTTAAGAGAGCAAAATCTTGAAGTGCAGCAAGCCAGAGTCTGCTTAGTGTGCCAAGATCTGTGTAGACCAAGTCAAGCAGTCCATCTGATGAATGTGACCCATTTCTGAAACTTTCCTCTGAGCAGGTGGTAGTCTTTGAAGTTTGTCTGTGGTTTTTATGTCTTTGTACAGCAATGATGTAGACCTGTTAAGGTTAATTTATAAATATGAAAATCTTGTATCTGATGAAAAGGTGAAATATCTCCCTGAAGAGGCAGGTTTATCTTTTTTTGTGTGTGTGTGTGTGTGGTACTAGAGATTGAACCCAGGGGCATTCTACCTGAGCTCCACCCCCAGCCCAATTTTTTATTCTTTTATTTTGAAACAGGGTCTCACTAAGTTGCAGAGGGCCTCACTAAGTAGCTGAGGCTGGCTGCGAACCTGTGATCCTACTGTCTCAGCCTCCCAAGTGCTGGGATTACAAGCGTGTGCCACCACGCCCGGCTAGGTTTATCTTTGAGCATACTGAACTTGAAAAGCATTATGGTATCAGAAGGCATACATGTGTAACCACACACGCATGCCATCATCTGGGTACAGATCCCTGTTGATGAGGATTCTCTACCTCTTGAGATACACCCCAGCCCTTTTTATTTTTTGTTTTGAAACAGGGTCTCGCTAGATTGCTGAGAGTCTTGCTAAATTGCTGAGGCTGGTATTGAACCTGCAATCCTCCTGTCTCAGCCTCCCAAGTTCTGGGGTTACAGTCATGTGCCACCATGCCCCGCTGATTTATTGTATCTTAAACAGTTAATTCCAGTTTATGGCCCAAGTTGTTGATAAACAACTTCTAAAATTCTAGTTATAAATTAAAAAGAACCAACCTCTGCCCAGGCTTTTAGCACAGCTAGGATCTCCATGGTAGAAGCACTTTCATTATATAGGTGACTTAGAGCTTCTTTCCCAGCCTGTATTTTTGTTAATGATGAAACAAGCAGCTGATGAACTCTTCGGAGATCATTAAGGTCACTGACAACTCCACTTGCTATCCAGGCACTGCAAACCTGGTTTTTAAGAAAAGAGAAAGTTAGATTTCAAAAGGGAATGAACTCTAAGCAAGGAAACCAAAGTTATTTAATCTATAAATTGAAGAGTTTTGGATGTTATTACTATGAACAAATAAAGTTATGAAATCATCATAAATGTTTGGATTAACATTTTAATGAAATTTCTAATGTTGATTATTTAATCTCATTATTAGAGATGTGTGGCTAATATAACTTAACTAAAAGATAAAACACTTAACATACAAAAGTCCAATGAAGTTTTTTTTTCTTTTTTTGCAGTGCTGGGGATTGAAGCCAGGGCTTCATGCATGCTTGATAAGCACTCTGCCACTGAGCTACATTCCCAAGCCTCCAATGAAGGTTTTGATTCTCTTGATGATAATTTTTTTTTTATAGTACCAGATTGAACCCAGGGGCGTTTTACCTCCGAGCTACACCTCTGGCCCTATTTTTTATACTTTATTTTGAAACTGGGTCTCACTAAGTTGTGGAGGGCCTCACTAAGTAGCTAAGGTTGGCTGCAAACCTGGATCCTCCAGTCTCCGCTTCCCAAGTACTGGGATTACAAGCATGCACCACCATGCCCGGCCTTCTTGATGACAATTTACTTTTAATTTTAAAAACAAAACATTAGCTGGGTGTGGTTGCACACCCCTGTAATCTCAGTACTTGGGAGGCTGAGACAGGAGGATCACAGGTTCAATATCAGCCTCAGCAATTCAGTGAGAAATTTAGGTAGAATGCCCCTGGGTTCAATACAAGTACCACAAACAACCAACCCAGAACAAAACAAAAAACATCATTAATAATTCTGCAGTGCAAAAACTTACTCAATTATCAAGGCCAGTATGTTTTTCTCAGATGTTATGGTATTTTTCTTTTTTTTTTTTTGCGGTAATGGGGATTGAACCCAGGGGCATTCTACCTCTGGGCTACACCCCCAGCCCCATTTTTTGTTCTTTATTTTTTGAAACAGGGTCTCACTAAGTTGCAGAGGGCCTCATTAAGTAGCTGAGGCTGGCCGCAAACCTGGATCCTCCAGTCTCAGCCTCCCAAGTACTGGGTTTACAAGCATGCGCCACCATGCCTGGATGTATTTTTCTTTTTCTAGAGAAAATTTATTTGCCCTCTTCCACATATAGTGGTGCCCAACTTAAAATGGTTCGACTTAACAATATTTTGACTTTATGACAGTGTGAAGGTGATGAATATCAGTAGAAACTGTACTTTGAATTTTGACCTTTTCCAGGGCTAGTGATACTGGGAGTATAGGAGGCACAGCTGCTAGTCAGTTACATGATCATGAGATTTACCCTCCTGATATTCTCCAGTGTACTGGGTTGCTAAGCTATGATGTTCAGTAGGTTAGGTATATTAAATGCATATCCTACCTAGGACATTTCAACTTATGATGGGTTTGTTTTATTTTATTTATTTATTTTTTGTGGCAATGGGGATGGAACCCAGGGGCATTCTACCTCCAAGCTAAACCCCCAGCCCATTTTTTATTTTTTATTTTGAAGCAGGGTCTTGCTAAGTTGCTGAGAGCCTCACTAAGTTGCTGAGACTGGCTGCAAACCTGCGATCCTCCTGTCTCAGCCTCCCAAGTACTGGGATTACAGGAGTGTGCCACTGTGCCTGGCTATGATGGGTTTATTGATAAGTAACCCCATGTAAGTCAAGGAGCATATGTATTTATTTAATTCTTGTCTAATTTCATGAAAGATTCAAATGGTTTATAGTAAGAACACATAAAGTGATGATAAACATTTTGCACAGTTCACTGACCACTGAAGACAATCAAATATTTTCTAAATACAGTTGAGTACAAGAAAGCTGATGAGGTAGGGGTGTAGTTTGGTGGTAGAGTGCATCTGCTTAACATGCATGAAATCCTGGTTTCAAACCTTAGCACCAAAAAAAGAAGAAAAAGAACTATTAGATTTTTCCATTATGTTTCTAATTAACTTATTCAAGCGGCCCTGCTTTAATTACTTCAAATCACCTAGGGCTAGATATTGAGTGTTTGCCAATCCAAGCAAAGCAACTGTTTAAAACTGTGCATTCCATGGCTCTTAGACATGAAAAACACTCATCTTTGCTTGAAATATCACTCTAAGCTCTCCTGAGATACCTTTTCTTTACTCTATCACATAGACAAAAATCTAAGTTTGTCAACTCATAATTTTTCTGAGACTATGGGAAAACAGGTACTCGCATACATTGCTGTTAGGAGCTGAAACTGGTAAACTCCTATAATGTACTCTTTAATCCATCAATTCAGTTTTGGGGAATTTATCTCACAGATATGCTTGTGTCCAGTGAAAAGGGCCTATGCAGAAGATCACTCATTGCAGCACTATTTGTAATAGCAGAAGAACAAAAAAGCTTGATGTCCATCAATACGGAACTGTTTAAATTATGACAGAGCCATAGACTGGGTTTCCATGCAGTTGTGGAAAGAGAACAGGAAGTTCTCTAAATTTAAAAAGAAAAGGAAAAGGGTGAGCTGAGATTGACGGCAAGACAACTATGAAGATTGACCTTGGTATCAAATACTAATGGAATTGCTTCTTGAGACTCTCTTTTAGGCTTTGTCTTTTTAAGCATTTACCTGACATGCTTTGGCAGTGACATCAGGTGGCGTCTCTGAAGTGAAGGCTGGTCTAAGTGCTGCTCCTACCTGGCAAGAAGTTACATGACATATCAAACATCAACAAGAGAGCACAAGTTCTCCCCTTTTTTTTACATTATTTTCTTCTATTAATTTTTAAAATTTATTTTATTCTTACTTTTTTATGGGATTGGAGATTGAACACAGGAGCACTCTACCTCAGAGCTAAACCCCCGACCCTTCTTGTACCTGGAAACAGGGTCTTGCTAGGTTGCTGAGAGCCTCACAAAGTTGCTGAGGCTTGTCTTGAACCTACGATCCTCCTGTCTCAGCTTCTCAAGTACGGGATTACAGGTGTTTACCACCATGCCTGGCGAATATTATTTTAAAATTATATATTCATAATAAGAATTCTGGGCACCTACACTTTTTTTTGGCCTGCTTTGCATATCTTCCCTTATTTTTAGATAATAGCATCCCAGTTTTTCCTTTGGCAAACTGTCTTTCCCCTCAACTCTTACTCCATATGGCTGCTTTGGAGCTGATAGCACTGTTTGGCTCCAAGGTCCCACGCTGGGATACTGAAAGCCCTTAAGACTTTTGCTGGAAGTATTGGGAAAGAAGCGCTATCTCTTTATAAGGACCTGAGTGTTAGGAGAGCCATCTTGATATCACTTGGAGAAAGCAAAGCCAATTAAGAGATTCCTGACAATAGTTTTCCTCCTTCTGCCTAAATGAGTTATAACAGTATTTCTAGCATTTGCAATTCTAAGAAAGCTAAAAATATAAGAACTCCCCTTAATTAAGTTGAATTATAATATTTTATTCTAATATGATAGCTGTATGTAACTTCAATCCCTTCCGTTTGCTTTCTCTCTAAGCATGCACTGGCATTTCCTGCTGGGAAGAAGTGATGGAGACTGTTAACCAACTGGTGAATTGCTCTGCTGTCCCTAACTGCTAGCCATCAGAAGCTGCCTCTAAGCCGGGCGTGGTGGCGCACGCTTGTAATCCCAGTACTTTGGGAGGCAGAGACCGGAGGATCCGGGTTCGCGGCCAACCTCAGCGCACATGTGCGCACGCATCAATCGATCGATCTCTCTCTCTGTCTCTCTCTCTGTCTCTCTCTCTACCTAGCAAGGCCCTCTGCAACTTCGTGAGACCCGGTTTCAAAAATAAAGCATAAAAAAAATAGGGCCGGGGGTGTAGCGCGGAGGTAGAACGCCCCTGCGTTCAATCCCTGGTACCGCAAAAAAAAAAAAAAAAAAAAAAAAAAGAAGCTGCCTCTGAATCATAACGAGCGATATCCTTGGATGAATGCTGCTGGAGGATTACAAGACAGGAGATGATTTCGTTACCTTCCTTGTTCTTCCTAGATTGCTCAATGTACCAACCACACACAATCAGTTAAAAAGATTATAAAACCAGTAATAGAAACCAGAATCATTTCCTAAATCTAGAATAAAAATAATGAAGGTCAAGCATACATTCTATTGTAGGAGTAATTATTTAAAGATAAAACATGCATGTACCTTAAATAGGATAGTGTTATGGTACTTATTCAGAAATTTTGTAAAAGATCTCATTACTAACGTCCTTTATTCCCTCAAATTAGCAAGAAGGTTTTAGTTATGAAAATTAGCCCTTAACGTTATAAAAGATCAGCCAGGTGTGGTGGTACTTGCCTGGAATTCCACTACTTGGCCAGCTGAGACAGGAGGATCCCAGGTTTGAGGCCAACCTCAGCAACTTAGTAAGACCCTCAACAACTTAGTGAGACCCTGTTTCAAAATAAAAATTAAAATAGGACTGGGGATGTAACTTGGAGGTAGATTGCCCCTCAGTTCAATCTCTAGTACACCCCCCCAGAAAAAGAAAAAAAAACCCCTCAAATTATAAAAGACCTGTTTTATGTAACATTTTACTTTTACTTGAGGCTTTATAAAATAATAGCTGCTAGATTCTTCTACAAATATATTTTCTACATACTGATATTAGTTGATATGTTAGAAGAAATATATCTTCTTTTATGAACTGAGAGGTGATATGCCAAATAGTTTCATAGATTTTTCATTAGTTTTTTTTGTTGTTGTTGTTTTTTTTTTTGGTACAGTGGATTTGGATTGAATCCATGGGCATTCTATTTCTGAGCTACACCCCCAGTCCGTTCTATTTTTATTTATTTAAAAAATTTTTTTTCCGGTACTGGGGATCGAACCCAGGGGCGTTCTACCTCCGAGCTGTACCCCCAGCCCTATTTTTTATCCTTTATTTTGAAACCGGGTCTCATGAAGTTCCGAAGGGCCTCACTAAGTAGCTGAGGCTGGCTGCGAACCCGATACTCCGGTCTCCGCCTCCCAAGTACTGGGATTACAAGCGTGCGCCACCACTCCCGGCTATTTTAAATTTTTATTTATTTATTTATTTATTTATTTATTTATTTATTTATTTATTTTATTTTTTGTGGTACTGGGGATTGAACCCAGGGACATTCTACCTCTGAGCTATATTCCTAGCTCTATTTTATTTTTTATTTAGAAACAGGGTCTTGCTAAGTTGCTGAGGCTGGTCTCAGACCTGCAATCCTCCTGTATCAGCCTCCCAAGTATGGAGATTACAGGCATGTGGCACCATGCCCAGCTTCATCAGTTTTTTTTTTTTTTTGGTACTGGTGGTGGAACCCAGGGGCATTCTACCTCCAACCTATACCCTCAACCCTATTTTATTTTTTATTTGGAAACAGGGCCTCACTAAGTTGATGAGAGCCTCAGTAAATTGCTGAGGCTGTCTTTGAACCTAAGATCCTCCTGTCTCAGCCTCCCAAGTACTGGGATTTTAGGCATGTGCCACCATGCCCGGCTTCAGCAGTGTTTTCTTTTTGTTTTCGTTTTTTTGTGGTACTGGAGATTGAACCCAGAGACATCCTACCTCTGAGCTACACCTCCAGACCTATTTTTTGTTCTTTATTTTGAAACAGGGTCTCACTAAGTTGTAGAGGGCCTCACTAAGTAGCTGAGGCTGGCCGCGAACCTGTGATCCTCCTGTCTCAGCCTCCCAAGTACTGAGATTATAAGTGTGCGCCACCACACCCAGCTTATTTTTTTTTTCCCTGGTACTGGGGATTGAACCCAGGGGCATTCTACCTCCAGGCTACACCCCCAGCCCTATTTTTTATTCTTTATTTTGAAACAGGGTCTCACTAAGTTGTGGAGGGCCTCACTAAGTAGCTGAGGCTGGCCGTGAACCCGGATC
>PVJS01061736.1:0-10908 GCA_004027185.1 Glis glis | reverse complement strand
CCCTATTTTTTATACTTTATTTTGAAACCGGGTCTCACGAAGTTGCGGAGGGCCTCACTAAGTAGAGAGAGAGTAGAGAGAGAGAGAGAGAGAGAGAGAGAGAGAGAAAGAGAGAGAGAGCTGAGGCTGGCCGCGAACCCGGATCCTACGGTCTCCACCTCCCAAAGTACTGGGATTACAAGTGTGCGCCACCACGCCTGGCTAACATTTCTTTTTTCTTTTCTTTTCCCTTCCTTCCTTCCTCTCCTCCTCTTCCTCCTCCTTCTCCTTCTCCTTCTCCTTCTCCTCCCCTTTCTCCTCTTCTTCCTCTTCCTTTTCCTCCTCCTCCTCCTTCTTTCCCCTCCTCCTCTTTCATACTGGGGATTGACCCAGAGTCATTCTACCTCTGAGCTACACCCCAGCCCTTTTTATTTTAAAACAGAGTCTTGTTAGATTGTTGAGGGTCTCACTAAGTTGCTGAGTCTGGCCTCAAACCTGCGATCCTCCTGTCTCAGCCTCCCATGTAATGGGATTAAGGGGGTGTGCCACTGTGCCTGGCTTCCACCCAACACTTTGCCTATGGAGAGGGAAGGTATTGTTCAGGGATTGGCTGTACGTATGGCTTCCTTGGTTTCTCTTGAGTTATTGCCCAGCAGTTGTCTAGCAGTGCGGCTTCCTAAAGCTGGGGCCCAAAATGACCCTTCATAATAATGACAACTGTCTCCTTTGTCCTTTGCAATTCTCTGTCCAGGGCGACGTGCTTTCACATATTTTATTTCTTTGTAACATCACAACAACCAGCAAGGCCGGTGTTATGATTAGTCCCATTTTACAAATGAGGAAACCAGAGGTCAGAAAGGCTACATGGCTTGTGCAAGATCACACAATTAGCTAATTTTAGAGATGGGTTTCAGCTTGGGCTCTGCTGATACCAACTTGTGAACTCTTTCTGTTCAACTGCTTTCCCTCTCCCTTCTTTTGCCCCAAGGATAGTTCAGCTTGCCTTTCTAAATACACCAAGAAACACAGAGGTTTTAGTTCAGTGATAGCCTCAGGAACATGTATAAAATAAAATACTGAGCCATGGAAAATTTCTTTCTAGCTGTTCACTTTTTTCCCATCTGAAGGAATGTAAGGAATATTGTTATGACATCAAAAATACTTTCGTGAATGCGCAATGTCTACTGGTTTATAATGACACAGGCCCGGATGTTAGCTTTGAGGAGCTCAGGCCTTTCTATCCCAGAGCCTTTGCTCATTCTGGAAACTTGGGCTGGACTGTCCTTTCTCCACATCTCTTTGGTCTAGCTCAAATGCCTCTTTCCCCATGGAGTCTTCCCTGATAACCCAGAATCCATTTCTGGCTTGATTTTTAATACAAAATATATTTTAATATGGATAGTTGTGAATATGTCTGATCTGACTTCCTCACTAAAGTATAAGCTCTTGGATAATGGGGACTGGGGCTTACTCCATTTTGAGGGGACAAGTATGGTAGAGAAGAAGTCCCTGATTCTAGTACTGTCATTAGCAAATGCCTATAGACTTTGATAAATCATATTATTTTGCTCTTCTTTAAAATATGAGGGTTGGAATGGAGGCTTTACAGGTCAATGATCTCCCTCAAATTATATGCAAACACTTATACCTATGTGCAAATCCAAAGTATTTATCAGATTCTTAAAGGGGTCTGTGATCCAAGAAAGTTTGCGAACCCACAGATGAAATAATTTGTTTCCTTCAAGCTCGAACATTCTGAGAATTTGTTTTTAAAAACCCATCAATCAATGGAGCAGAACAGAGAGCCCAGAAATAGACCAACACTTATATTATCATTTGATTTTTTTCACAAAAGTGCAAAAGCCATCAAGAGAGAAAGAAAAATCTTTGAACAATTTTACTGAAACAACTGGATATTTATATGGAAAAAAATTTACCTTGGCCTCTATCTCAGACCACATACAAAAATTAATTTGAGATGGATCACAGACCTGAATGTGAAAACAAAAACTATAAAATTTCTAGAGGAAAATCTAGGAAATCTTCATGACTTGGGGGGAAGGTAAAGATATCCTAGGACAGTAAAAGTAATAATCATAAGATTAAAATATTATAAATTAGATTTTATCAAAACTGAAAAATTGTGCTCACCAAAAGCCACCATTAGGAACATACATAAACCATAGACAGGAAGAGAATATTTTAAAAACATATCTGACAAGGAACTGGTATTCAGGATGTATAAAGCAGTGGTACAACTCAATAATGAAAAGACAGACAACATAATAAATAAAATAGACCAAAGATTTGAACAGAAACTTCACTAAGGAAAGTTTACAAATAGCCAATAAACAAGCACATGAAAACCAAAAGCTCAACAGTGAGATACCATCCACTAGAATGGCTCAAGTTAGAAAGATCAACAACATCAAATGTTGGCACAGATAGGGGCAACTGCAATTCTTGTACATTGTTGGTGGCAGTGCACAACCACTTTTGAAAAAGGTCTGGAAGGTTTTTCTAAGACTAAACATATACCTACCCTATGACCCAGCCTTACCATTCCTAGTCATTCATCCAAGAAAAATAAAAGCATATATCTAAAAGAGGTCTGTAGAATGTTCCGACCAGCTTTATTGATTAAAGCCCTAACCTAGAAACAGCCCAGCTGTGCATCAACAGGAGAATAAACACACAGAGAAATACCACTCAGCATTAAAAGGGAACAAACTATGGATGCATGCTTAAATATAGTTGAATCTCAAAATGCTATGACTTGTGAAAGATTTGCACATAAAATGCATACTGTATGATTCCACCTACATGAACTTCTATAGCAGGAAAAACTAATATATAGTCAAAAAAATCCAAACAGTGGTGTTCTCTGGAGATAGGAGTGGGGCTTAATTGGGAGGAAACTTTATGGGGCAATGATCATGTTCTGTCAATTGCTAAGGTTTCGGGTTACACAAGCATATGCACTTATCAAAACTCATTGAATGATGCACTTAAGATTTATGCATTTCATGGTATATAAATTTTACTTCAAAAATAAAAACCATAAACAAATATTGAACTCTAATGATTTGCCAGCTAAAGTGTTTAAGGGTGAAGTGCACTGATGTCTGCAATTTACTTTGAAATGCATCCAAAAACATAAGATAGACTGATGGAGGGTACAGGAGATGGCTAGATGGAGAGCTATGTGATGAATATAGCAAAATGTTAATTGTAGAATCTGGGCAGTGGGTTCACTGAATAATTCTTTGAGCTTTTCTGCTATGTTTGAGTATTTTCATACTAAAATGTTGGGAGAAACTCTCAATCAGAAATAAATAACTGACCGACCAACCCACCCACCAGCCAAGTAATCAGTTAGTTACTCACTGGATACTCCCTGTATCATTATTTACACAAATTAGTAATTTACCTGAACTTGATTCACTTTTTGTGTGTGTGTGGTACTGGGGACTGAACCCAGGGGCATTCTTCCTCTGAGCTACACAGCCCTTTTTTATTTTTTACTTTGAAACAGGATCGCACTAAGTTGCTGAGGCTGGCCTCGAACTTGCGATCCTCTTGTCTCAGCCTTCCAAGTACTGGGATTATAGGTATGTACCAGTATACCCTGCTTTGATTCACTTTTAAAACCTATGCCTGCCTTGGCTTTTTCTTGATAAATACTATCTGTGAAGTTATGTGTGAAATATTAATTATATTTTATAATATGCCCAATCTACATTCTTATAAATATCTAAATATTGACTTCAAAATATTCACTCATATGCCATGTAAAATTATTTCTTGTATCCCAAAAATATGCTTGAAATTCTGTTTGTGCTTTGCACTGTGGAGGCCATTAGAAGTAGATCATATGGTCCCTGACCTCCAAGAACTCTAGGGACTGTCCCACAAATCTTCAGAGAAGGAGAGAACAAACCGGAGCAGTAGTGTGGACTGGACACAAGTGGCCAAGAGATGTCTGTGGCAGGCTTTGTCCCGTGGAAGGCAAGGACAAAAATCTCTGGTGACCCACAGGTCAATGGCCTGTCTCCTTGCTCAAGATGAGTGGGTTAGAGACTCTCTGAAGCTTCAGGAGCTGAGGCTCAGTTGGACTGAAAGCTTTGCTGTAGACTTGAAGAGAAGGAGAAAGCATGTGCAGAAATCACCCAGGCACTGGCCCCTGTGGCTCCTCGCCCACCCTCCACCCTCTACCTATTCCACTCCTCTCAATTGTCAATTAAAATAAACCGCCTGGTAGTCCACGGCCTGGCTTCAATCTGTCTTGGCTGGGAATATGCACACAGATTTGTGGCAGTGCCCGAAAGTCCTTGCTCAACCTTTTTAATATCTGAACAAAGCAATCAAACCCGATAAGATCTAGCGAAGGCAAGATCACTCTCCTGTCCCTGGGATGGAAGCTTATTAGTCTGTGGCCCACATCATCAGAGTTATTGTGCCATGTTAAATTTATTGGTACTATCTCACCTCATTAAATACTTAAATAGACCTGACAGGACAGAAAAACGGGCTTTTGAATTTTTTTCCCTCTATCCAAAGGGAGCTGATGGTTCCCATGTCCCGGTTCTCCTCTGCTACAGCGGTTGGCAAAGAAACATGAGAGCGGGGCACTGCATGGAAGGTTCCGGCTGGCTGTCTTGAGACTCCCAGGATACTCCATCCTGCCTGAGTGAGAAAAGCCCCGTGTGCGTGTGTGTGCGTGCGTGCGAGTGTGTGTGTGTGTGTGTGTGTGTGTGTGTGTGTGTTGGTAGAAAGGGGGTGAAGAACAGGTCAAGGGTGATCGTGGTGTTCTTTCCCTTTGCTGAGTTACCCAAATCTGTCTGACTCCATTTTCTAAGAGGAGGCTTGCCAGTCATTTCGCCAGGACAACTGCCAGAAATAAAGGTCAGGGTGACTGAGGAGAAAGAAAACAAGGGTGTGGGGGGGCAGTGAGTGAGCCACAGAACAGCAGCTCCCAGGCCGTCCTCCAGCTCCGGGGCTTGTGGTCTTTATTTAGCAAATAGCCCTCGTATTGGCCACGGTTGGACCCTGGCCAAGGCCAGGATTTCCCCAGATTCGAAGCTAGAGAACTTGGCAGGCTGGTGAAGCCTTGCAGAGAGCCACTAGCCTGAAGGTTTCAAGCAAATTACAAATGATGCGAGGTGGGTGTCAAAGAATGTGGATGTACTTGGTCTTAGTCCTCTCCTCAGCCCCCTCACCGGCACCCCCAATTGTGTGTGTATGTGCGTGTGTGTGTATGTGTGTGCGTGTGTGTGTATGTGTGTGCGTGTGCTTGCTTGCACAAGCTGGGGGTGGGGCAGAGTGAAAATTCAGGGACTGGAGAAACTTTGCAACCTAGAAAATGCTCCTTAAAGACTTCCAGAAGAGGTCGATGACTTTTCCTCATTTATCAAGTCAATTTTCTTCTCAGCCAAAGTGATTTGGGACACAGCCTCCCCGCATCCTCTTCCTCTCCCCATGTCTCCACCCGCAGAGAAGGTCTCTCTTCTCCAGCTGTTTCCCTCTCCCAGCCCAGGTCCTCGTTTGCACCTTGTTAATAAGGTGGGCAAGGGGCCAGGAAGCAGCTCCCGGGCGCCTTCCGTTCCTAATGTCCTAAATGGCCATGACACTGTGCTTAATTTCCGTTTTAGTAGTACTGCTGGCAGGACATCAGAGGGCTGAGACCTGGGTCCTGTGACAGTATCTTCAACAACAGCCATCAGCCTCCCTGTAATTAGATGCCACTTGGTGCCTGCTGTCCTGCAGTGCTGGGGCTCCATGCACTTATGTAACTGTCCCTCTGTTGAGAGCACAAGGCTCTTTACAAGCTCAGAGTCTCCCAGCATTAACACAGCTCTAATCCCTTGCCTGCCTGCCCAGGAGGGAAGGCAGGCCATGACCAGATGGGTTATCTATGTTATCAGCTTAGAATAGTGTGGGACACGTAAAACCCCACGCCTGTGC
Organism: Glis glis; assembly: GCA_004027185.1. NCBI lineage: Eukaryota > Metazoa > Chordata > Mammalia > Rodentia > Gliridae > Glis > Glis glis. The sequence continues at coordinate 4,965 of PVJS01061736.1, read as the reverse complement.
AGAAAACCTCGATGGTTGACATTTACCAACTGGGCAGCTTTGCTCTTTACCGTTTTTGGAATGTTCCATGGTGGACTTGGGGAAGCGAGATGGTCAGAGCCATTGGTAGGGGCTTCTATTACCTTCAAGGCCTGTTACCTTCTGTTACCTTGAGCTGTGGTGTAATGAAGGAGTGCCAATCAGGACAAGGATTTTGGGGGGAACTGGAGGTCTGCCTGTGCATGTAGAAATTAAGACCCAGTTTTGTTTTGTCTGAACTGAATGCTGGCTTGGGTGGGTGGGGTGGGGGCAGGGAGAGGAGAGGAGGCGATTAATCACTGCCTGGGTCACAGTATGTCTTCATTTAGAAGTCGCAGCATCAATTATTTTGAATTACTTCCTCCATGGCCTTAAATCAAGGGCTAGTCCAGAGTGGGGCTCAGCTGCTGAGGTTCATGTCTTGGATAGACTGGCAAAATATGGAAAATCACTTTTTTATTTTTTGGTATTGGGGATTGAACCTAGGGGCATTTTACCTCTAAGCTGCACCCCCAGCCCTATTTTATTTATTTTTTTTATCTTGAAACAGGGTCTTGCTAAATTGTTGAAAGTGACCTCAAGCCCGCAGTCCTCCCATCTCAGCCTCCCAAGTACTGGAATTACAGGCGTGTGTCCACCACATCAGGCTTTTGGGCACAAATGGATGGTGCTGCTTCTTATCGGCCTTTTCCTCTAGGACTCAGTGATAGAACTGATACTAATCAAAACCTGAGTTAATAACACTCCAGATGGATGGAGCATCTTCAGAGGAGCCCAGTGTCTTTTCTGGTCTACTGATCCTGCTGTCTTCACTGATACCCTGGGGAGGCCAGAGGGAGGGAGTGGGGACTCTCCTCCCCATTTTATAGTTGGACAAACGTCCATACACCAAGTTTGAGGTCACGATTCTTTGTTTTGAATGTTCTCCAGAACAGGGTACCCACCCTATAGGTAGGAATTACTAATGGTGTTTGTTAAAAATACAGATTCTTACTGGGTGATGGCACATACCCATCATCCCAGTACTTGGGAGGCTGAGACAGGAGGATCACAGGTTCAAGGCCAGCTTTAGCAATTTAGGGAGACTCTTAGCAACTTAGCAAGACTCTGTTTCGAAATTAAAAATAAAAAGGGCTGGGGGGGTGTATCTCAGAGATAGAATGCCCCTGGATTCAACCCCCAATGCCAAAACAAAACATGAAACCCTACAAAACTTGTCAGGGCTGGAGATGGTATTTTCAAAATCTGGCCATTGGTAAGGCAATAAAGAAGGTTGGGGGATCTGAACCATGGCAGGCCTTTCTTTAACACCAGCCTGCCTCCTTTTGAGGATGGATGTGGGAGGTGGGCTCAGGGCACTGGAGAAGAAGAGGTGGCTTCAGGTCCAGCCGTCCGCTGCCCCCTCTCTGAGACTGGAAGGCAGGGGTTTGGGCAAAGTAAGCTCTAAGATCCCCTCCTTCTCTGACCTTCTGGGATTCCCTCACCTTCAGGACAAACTGTTTATCCCCACACAGCCTGGTGTCAGGAAAGGAGAACCTTTCTGCTTCTAGGTAGGGAACAGAGTCAAATACCCTAAATATCACCCACAAGGGAATCTGTTGCTTCCTCAGCCTAACAGAGTCTCTTTGACCTCTCTCCCTCTTTGTCCCCCTCCATTCCTTTGTCTATCCCATGAGATACAGATGGAGTCTGGGAGCAGCTCACCCTATCCTCCACCAGGCACAGCCCACAGAACTTACTCTGCTGTTTAGTCGTCGTCCTCCTCCTCCTCGTCCTCCTCGTCCTCCTCGTCCTCCTCCTCCTCCTCCTCCTCCTCCTTCTCCATACTGAAGATTGAACAAGGGGTATTACAACTCTGAGCTATACCCCCTAGCCCTTTTAAAAACTTTATTTATTTATTTGTTCATTTAGAAACAGGGTCTCTCTGGGTTGCTGAGAATCTCACTAAATTGCTAAGGCTGGCCTTGAACCTGTGATCCTCCTGTCTCAGCCTCCCAATCACTGGGATTACAGGCGTGCACCACCATGATCCATTTTCTGCTTTTCACATAGTCCTTTCTTCCCAGACTGGAGAATTTCTCTTGGCTTCCTCCTCCATTTTTAAGTGTCTGATCTGCAGGTGGCCCTTCCCAATTTATAGAATATAAATTATGCTCTCAGAGACAAATATTTCTTCCCTTCTTGCTCCTTATGCTTTTATGACCCCCAGTTCAAAGTGCAGGACACTCTCAGTGGAATCTTGTGGGTCCAAGTCCTCAGCCACTTCAAGGTATGAGGAAGAGTTAATTGGCAAATAGCTGTTATGTCTCTTAGGTTGGTTCCCTGGCTCCAGTGCCAGTGGACTTTCTGAGTTATATCCAGGAGAAGCCAAGGATGATTCTGGGATATTTATTTATTTATGTGCTTATTTATTTTGGTCCTGGGGATTGAACCCAGAGGCATTCTACCTTTGAGCTACAGCCCCAGCCCATATATACATATATATATATATATATATAAAATTTTGAAAATTATAAATTATGTATATATATATATAATTTTGAAATGGTCTCTCTAAGTTGCTGAGGGTCTCCCTAAGTTGCTGAGGCTGGCCTTGAACCTGCAATCCTGCTTTTGGCCTCCTGTTTCGACTATGCCCACTGGGGTATTTAACCTTAAACAATGGAGCTGTTATTTACAATTGACCTTGGATTGACATCAGCTGTAGCTTCATAAATAGTGATCTTTGGGAGAAAAGCTCGAACTCCTGACATGACTGTTTGGAGTCCAAATGAAAGGGCATCCACTTGATGGCCCCCGTGTCCCTGCTGTGGTGCTGGGCACTGGCGATGCAGGGAGACACTGCCAGAAGGAGGCAGAGGCCTTGCCTCTGAGGATGTCACCTGGAGGAAGGGCGTGCTGCACCGTGTCAGGGAGTCATGGCAGGATGAGGGCAGTTGGGCCCAAAAGAGACTAGGGCATTCAAAGCCCAGTGGAAAAGACCTTGGAAAGCTGGAACTCTTGCAAATCTCATACGCCCCGTGGCTGGGCTACAAGTCTGCAGTGTCTGCTTTGAACTCAATATACTAGACAGTATTTCCTTTAAAAATATTGTTTCTACTACCCGGTCCTTATGCACAAAGGGCTCAATGGGGTGGGGGTCTTCCTAGTATTTTTATGAGAACATAGCTGGATGCAGGCCTTTGATGGTGGTGGATTTTTTGTTTTAGTTTACTGACCTTGTCCATACACAATACACCTTGTCAAGGTCTGTGTTCTGAAACAGAGGTTAAGAAATCTGAGAGTTTATGCCAAATTTATGGCTCCCTAATTCATTTCCTGATTCATGTATTGATTATTTGATATAGTGGCTGATAGATTAATGATTAATTCATTTATTTTTTTCAAGAAACACCACTGGATTTCCTTCTACAAGTTCTTATCCCAGAAAATCAAACGGATTGTTTTTCTTCCTCTTAGTATGTCTTTTCTTGGTTTTCTTCCAAAGCAATTAAGAGGAGGTGGAGAGCAACAGGGGAGAGATGTCAAACTTTACTCCTCCGGGACTTGTATCCTTCCCGACGCCAGTCCCTAGAGAAGGAGAGGGCCTTGAATGTGGAGGGAGAGGGAAGCAGTTCTTGGGATCTGAACTCCTCCCTTTGTTCTTTTCTCCGATCTTCCTGGTCTTCCCTCGTTCCTTTGTTCTTTGTTCTTCAGCCTCAGGGTGGGTGGCGGAGGGTCAGTGGCTCAGTTAGCCTGGTGGGTTCCTGGTCGGGCTTTCCTGCCTCCTTCCCGGAAACCCAGGGAGTTGGAGGCATCTGGTGCTCTGGTCTCCTGAGAGCCTTTCTAATATTATTTCATTTCTTTTAACCTTTATTAAGACAAACATTGAACAGAGAACAGTCTATACTCCCAGTAGAGATACTCTCCATTTCGATATTAAAAAACAAAACCAAACTAAACCTAAGCTCACCCAACCTGAGGCCCGGAGGAGGGAGAGAAAAGAGAAAAAAAAAAAGGAAAGAAAAAGAAATATCCTAGAGATATTTTTACCTTCAAAGATCCATCACTCATTACTGCATATCACAGACACGTCTACAATCTCATCTTCTTACAATTCTCCGTGAAATAAGTGTAAATGGAAAATAATACCCCATTTTGAAAGTTCAACAAAATGTCTTTATCTACCAAATGTAGCCCCAGCTGTCTCATTTTCAGAAACAAAGCCTGATTTTAAATAGCAGCTCACCACCCAAATAAACACCGGCAGCTCTTTCCAGCTCTGCATGGAGAGGCTGCCGCAGTACCCTAGGTAATTGTCCACACGTAGCAACCTTCTGAGGTGGCCAAGCACCCCAGCTCCAGCAGGTCTCGTGGTCCCTCCTTGGAGCTGGGAGAGATGATAGAACTGGGCAAACATAAAAAGCAGCTTCTCCCTCACTATGTGGGGAGATGGTCGCCTAGGTTACCAGCCCCCTTCAACGCCCCTTTCCACTCCAGACCCGAGCATGCTTACGGCATCCCCTGAGCGGGAGAGAAGACTCCTCACTCAAGCCGGTGTCTGATTTCCACTTTGATAGAGCAATGATGTGGAACAGTAGACTTGCTCCCCTTGGAGGATGAAAGGCGCGTAGATGCACCGAGAGGAGGGGCAGTGCCAGCCTGAAGGGCTTAACCCCACCTTCCCAACCCAGCTCCTTGCCACTGACTTGAGACTCTTGGTGCCTCAGTTTCTTCTAAGCTCACATCTCCCACAATTTAAGTGGCCGTGGGAATTTCAAACCAGGTGTCCCAAACCAAGCTCTGCTCTTTCCCTTCATCTGGCCTTCTCTACCTTAAAAGCAATTCTGCCTGTTCAGCTGCTCAGGTTAAAAACACAACAGCAAGCCGGGCATGGTGGTGCACGCTTGTAATCCCAGTACTTTGGGAGGCGGAGACTGGAGGATCCGGGTTCGCGGCCAGCCTCAG
>PVJS01061735.1:0-10910 GCA_004027185.1 Glis glis | reverse complement strand
TGGGATTACAAGCATGCGCCACCACTCCCAGCTTCTATTTGATTTTTTATTTTGAAACGGTCTTACTAAATTGCTGACACTGGCCTGGAACCTGTTATCCTCTTGTCTCAGTCTCCCAAGTACTGGGATAATGTAATTTAGTGAGACACTTAAGTCTTTTTCTTTTTCTTTTTTTTTGGTACCGGGGATTGAACCCAGGGGCGTTCTACCTCCGAGCTACACCCCCAGCCCTATTTTTTATGCTTTATTTTTGAAACCGGGTCTCACGAAGTTGTGGAGGGCCTCACTAGGTAGAGAGAGAGAGGGAGAGAGAGAGAGAGAGAGAGAGAAAGCGCTGAGGCTGGCTGCGAACCTGGATCCTCCGGTCTCTGCCTCCCAAAGTACTGGGATTACAAGCGTGTGCCACCACGCCCCGCTTCTGTTTCTTTGTGTGTGTGTGTGTGTGTGTGTGTGTGTGTGTTCAGGGGATTGAACCCAGAGGTGTTCTAACTTTGAGTTACACCCCCAGCAGGATTTTATTTCTTATTCGGAAACAGGGTCTCACTAGGTTGATGAGAGTCTCACTACTTGCTGAGGCTGTCCTCAAACCTGTGATCCTCCTATCTCAGTCTCCCAAGTACAGGGATTACAGACATACTCCACCACACCCAGCTCTGAAACCCTGTTTCAAAATAAAAAATGAGCTGGGTTTGATGGCGCACGCCTGTAATCCCAGTACTTGGGAGGCTAAAACAGGAGGATTGCAGGTTCACAGCCAGCCTTAGCAACTTAGTGAGGCTCTCCATAACTTAGTGAGACCCTGCTTCAAAATAAAAAATAAAGCCAGGTATGTGGTGCATGCTTGTAATCCCAGTTCCATAAATAAATAAATAAATAAATAAATAAATAAATAAATAAGTAAATAAATAAAACAGGGTGTAGCCCAGAGGCAAAATGCCCCTGGGTTCAATCCCCAGTAGGGCAAAAACAAAAACAAAAACAAATAGGGCTGGGGGTGTAGCTCGGAGGTAGAATGCTCCTGAGTTCAATCTCCAGTACTGTATAAATAAATAATAAATAACAAAATAAAAAATAGAATAGGATTGGGGTTTGCCGGGTGTGGTGGCACACATGTGGAATCCCAGTACTTGGAAGGCTGAGACTGGAGGATCCGAGGTTCAAGGCCAGCCTCAGCAATTTAGTGAGACCCTTTTTTTTTTTTTTTTGTGGCACTGGGGATTGAACCCAGGGGCATTCTACCTCCGAGCTACACCCCCAGCCCTATTTTTTATTCTTTATTTTGAAACAGGGTTTCACAAGGTTGCGGAGGGCCTCATTAAGTAGCTGAGGCTGGCTGAGAACCTGCAATCCTGTCTCAGCCTCCCAAGTACTGGGATTACAAGTGTGTGCCAGCATGCCTGGCTAGTGAGACCCTGTTTTGAAATAAAAAAATAAAAATGGCTGGGGGTATAACTCAGAAGTAGAATGTCTCTGGGATGGATCCCCAGTACTATCACACACACACACACACACACACACACACACACACACACACACAGTACCACAGGAAAAAAAAGCTAAACCAAAAGCGGACATTAAGGATCCAGGCCTTAATGTCTGGCGTGGTGGCACACGCCTGTAATCCCAGTACTTGGGAGGCTAAGACAGGAGGATTGCAGGTTCAAAGACAGCCTCAGCAAGTAGTGAGACTCTCATCAACCTAGTGAGATCCTGTTTCAAAATAAAAAATAGAAATTGGGCTGGAGGGTGTAGCTCAGAGGTAGAATGCCCCTGGGTCTAATCCCTAGTACCACCAAAAAAAAAAAAAAAAAAAAAAGTGAATATTAAGACTTTAATTTTGCCTTGGTTCTATAAAATTTTCTCAACCATTTTTGATTTTTTTCAACAAATCAATGAGAGTCACAAAATATAGTACTTAGCCACTAAAAAAAAAAAAACATGATTTGAGTTAAATGGATCAAGAGTAAATACTATTAAAAAATTTTTTCTTTGGTACTGGGGATTGAACCCAGAGGCATTCTACCTCCAAGTTATACCCCCAGCCAGATTTTATTTCTTATTTGGAATCAGGGTCTCACTAAGTTGTGGAGAACCTCGCTAAGTTGCCGAGGCTGGCTTCGAACCTGTAATCCTCCTGTCTCAGCCTCCCAAGTACTGGGATTACAAGCGTGCTCCACCACACACAGCTGTAAATACTATAAAATTTGATATCCTTTTTCATGTAGTACTACCTCTCTATGAAACAAAACGTTGGCTTGTAAAATGAGATAAAGTTTTCAGAGGAGTGGCAAGCAAACGTGGTGGTGCACACTTGTAATCCCAATACTTGGGAGGCTGAGATCAGAGAATGGCAGGTTTGCAGCCAGCCTCAGTAACTTAATGAGGCCCTCTGCAATTTAGTGAGACCCTGTTTCCAAATAAAAAAATAGGAATAGGAGTGTAGTTTGGAGGTAGAAAGCCCCTGGGTTTCACCCCAATACCACACACACACACACACAAAAAAAAGAGTGGCAAGCATGTGATATGTGATTAGTGCTCAATAAAGGTAAATTTCTTCCCTTTAGAGCTCATAGGCTTGGTTCAGAACAATGTGTCAAAAGTACAGCTAATGAAATGCTGTAGGAGAGCTACTATGCGCATAAAATCTTACTTTGGAATAAAATGACTTTTTTTGGTGTGTGTGTATGTGTGTGTGGTGTGTGTGTGTGTGTGTGTGTGTGTGTGTGTGTGTGTTTCTGTGGATTGAACCCAGAGGCATTCTACCTCTGAGCTACACCCCCAATCTCTATTTTAAAACACCTGGCGACTTGTTTTTAAAAATATTCCGGCTAGGCATGGTGGCACACACTTGTAATCCCAGTGCTTGGGAGGCTGAGACAGGAGGATCGCAGTTTCAAGGACAGCCTCAGCAAGTAGTGAGACTTCATCAACCTAACAAGACCCTGTTTCAAACTAAAAATAAAATGGGTCTGGGGGTGTAGCTCGGAGGTAAACTACTACACCTGGGTTCAATCCTCAGCAACCACACAAAAAAATTAATAAAAAATAAAAATATTTTAGGTGAGCTGGGCCCACTGGTGGCGCATGCTTATAATCCTAGTACTTGGGAGGCTGAGACAGAAGGATCGCAGGCTCATGGACAGCCTCAATAACTTAGGGAGGCCCTCCGCAACTTAGTGAGACCCTGTTTCCAAGTAAAAAATAAAACAGGACTGAGGGTATAGCTCAGAGGTAGGATGCCCCTGGGTTCCATCCCCAGTACCACAAAACAAAAGAAAAACAATTTTAGGTGTAATTTTAAAAATACTAAGCCAGGCGTGGTGGCGCATGCTTGAAATCCCAGTACTTGGGAGGCTGAGACCAGAGGATCCGGGTTTGCGGCCAGCCTCAGCTACTTAGTGAGGCCCTCCGCAACTTAGTGAGACCCTGTTTCAAAATAAAAAGAATAAAAAATAGGGCTGAGGGTGTAGCTCAGAGGTAGAATGCCCCTGGGTTCCATCCCCAGTACCGCAAAAATATAAATAAATAAAAATAAATAAATTAATTAAAAATACTGAACTGGGTGCAGTGGCACACACCTGTAATCCTAATACTTAAGAGGTTGAGACAGGAGGATCTTAGGTTCGCAGCCAGACTCAGCAACTCAGTGAGGTTTGCATCAACTTAGAGAAACCCTGTTTCCAAATAAAACACAAAATAGGGCTGGGGTTAGTTCAGAGGTAGAATTCCCCTAGGTACAATTCCCAGCACCACAAAAAATAAAAATTAAAAATAAACTGTCTGAGCGTGGTGGTACACGCCTGTAATCCCAGTACTTGGGAGGGTGAGGCAGGAGGATCACAGGTTCAAGAACAGCCTTAGCAATATAGTGAGGCCCTTACAAGTTAGTGAGACCCTGTTTCCAAATAAAAAATAAAATAGGGCTGGGGATGAAGCTTGGAGGTAGAACATCCCCAGCACCACAAAAATTAAAAATAAAGAACAAAAAAGATGAAAAGATGGAGCTGGGCGTGGTGGTGCATGCCTGTAATCCCAGTATTTGGGAGGCTGAGACAGGAGGATTGCAGGTTCTCAGCCAGCCTCAGCAACCTAGTGAGGCCCTCACCAACTTAGTGAGACCCTGTTTCAAAAATTAAAAATTAGGGCCGGGCGTGGTGGCGCATGCTTGTAATCCCAGTACTTGGGAGGCAGAGACCGGAGGATCCGGGTTCATGGCCAGCCTCAGCTACTAAGTGTGACCCTCCGCAACTTCGTGAGACCCGGTTTCAAAATAAAGGATAAAAAAAATAGGGCCAGGGGTATAGCTTGGAGGTAGAATGCCCCTGGGTTCAATCCTTGGTACCGCAAAAAAAAAAAAATTAAAAATTAGGGCTGGGGGTGTAGCTCAGAAGTAAAACACCCCTGTATTTAATCCTCAGTGCCACAAAAAAATCACTTAAAAATAAAAAGATAACATATGAGACTCCTACTTGTGGTAATACTTGTTTGAAGTTGTATCCATTTTTAAAATATTTGAGGTCAGAGTGGTTGCACACACCTATAATCCCAGTGCTTGGGAGGTTGAGACAGGAGGATTGCAGGTTGAAGACCACCCTCAGCAACTTAGTGAGACCCTGTTTCAAAACAAAAAATAAAAAAGGTCTACAGGTGTAGCTCAAAGCCCCTGGGTTCAATCCCCAGTGCCACCAAAAAAGAAAAAAATGAGTATTTATTATGTGCTAACTCCAGGTTGCCTACCCAGGGTACAATGATTAAGCTATTATGGTAAACAAGAACACCCAAAAGAAAGGTTTAAAGGGAGTGTGCAGTAATTTGTAATGATGTCTTTTCACTTGAACAGAAATAAACTCCAAAGGGGGAAAAAAAAAACGGTGTGGACCAACACTGGATTTAGATTCTGAAGAACTCGGTTCAAGTCTTATGTATGAAAATAATATGCATAGCCAGGCATGGTGGCACACACTTGTAATCCCAGTACTTGGGAGGCTGAGACAGGAGGATCACAGGTTTGCAGCCAGCCTCAGCAACTTAGTGAGGCCCTCTACAACATAGTGAGACCCTATTTCAAAAATAAAGAATAAAATAGGGCTGGGAGTATAGTTCGGAGGTAGAATGCCTCTGGGTTCAATCCTCAATACCACACACACAAAAAAAGAAAATAATATAGATTAAAATACAAAGCAAGGCCGGGCGTGGTGGCGCACGCTTGTAATCCCAGTACTTGGGAGGCAGAGACTGGAGGATCCGGGTTCGCAGCCAGCCTCAGCTGCTTAGTGAGGCCCTCCGCAACTTAGTGAGACCCGGCTTCAAAATAAAGTATAAAAAAAGATAGGGGAGGCGGAGACTGGAGGATCGTGGTTCGCTGCCAGCCTCAGCTCTCTCTCTCTCTCTCTCCCTGTCTCTCTCTCTCTCTCTCTCTCTACTTAGTGAGGCCCTCCGCAACTTCGTGAGACCCGGTTTCAAAATAAAGTATAAAAAATAGGACCAGGGGTGTAGCGCGGAGGTAGAACGCCCCTGGGTTCAATCCCCGGTACTGCAAAAAAAAAAATAAATAAATAAATAAATAAAATGCCATTGGAAGTTCAGGGGAAATAAGGCTTACTGCTAAGAATGGGTTTAAAGAATTATTAGTATGCTGGGCATGGTGGCATATGCCTGTAATCCCAGTACTTGGGAGGCTGAGATAGAAGGATCGCAGGTTTGCGGACAGCCTCGGCAATGAGGCGAAACTCAGCAACCTAGCAAGACCATTTCAAAACAGGAAATAAAAGGGCTGGGGGTATAGTTCAGAGGTAGGATGCCCCTGGGTTCAATCTGCAGTACCACAAAAAAAAAACAACAAAGTATTAGTATCCTAATAAGCAGAGTTAGGAAAGGAAAAGGTATATTTATTACATATCTACTATGTCAGGTCTTTTCCTAAATACTTCCAGATCTATGTAATTTTTATGACTCCATGATTGCCATTTTACAGATGATTACCCTAACACTCAGAGATGGTAGATATTTGCTCTAGAGCAAATAAATGCAGAGCCAAGAATGGTCTTGGGATTTTTATTCTATTCTATCCTGTTCTATTCTATCCTACAGTACTGGGAATTGAACCAAGGGCCTTGCACATATTAGGCAAGCACTCTATCACTTAGCCACATCCCCAGCCCTCAAAGCCAATAATGAGATCACCAAGTCTATCTGACTAAAATCTTATGGGCTTTCCATCACAACGTTCTGACTTTTACAGGGATAAAAACAAGAGGGGTAATTAGGACTCAAGTAATGTTGAGCCTAATACCAAAGTATTTTTTTTGTGTGGTACTGGGGATTGAACCCAGGGGCATTCTACCTCCGAGCTACACCACCAGCCCTATTTTTTATTCTTTATTTCGAAACAGGGTCTCACTAAGTTGCAGAGGGGCCTCACTAAGTAGCTGAGGCTGGCCGCAAACCCCCGATCCTCCTGTCTCAGCCTCCCAAGTTCTGGGATTACAAGCATGCGACACCACACCTGGCCTAAAATCTTAAAAATTGAAATTCAACTTATTTCCTAGGCTATGTAATAATCTGTCATTCATTAGCTAAGTCTAAGGCAAAGCTTCTTAAACTTTTCTACTAAAGGTCAGAAGAAGCTAAATACATCCCCGGGGAGCTGTTAAGCATAAGATTGCTTTTGAACTCTGAATTCTACCTTAGGAATTAATGTGAATATTGCATTCTCCATATCATCTTTTTGTGTTTTAATACAAAAAATATTTTACCCAAGTCTTGAAGTGAAATTGATGACAACTGCATATTTGTGCACCATGATATGTGGCCAAAGGTTTATCTGTTGGCACACTGCTATTTTTCTTTTCTTTTCTTTTCTTTTTTTTTGCGGTACCAGTGATTGAACCCAGGGGCATTCTACCTCTGAGCTACACCCTCAGCCCTATTTTTTATTCTTTTTATTTTGAAGCAGGGTCTCACTAAGTTGCAGAGGGCCTCACTAAGTAGCTGAGGCTGGCCGCAAACCCGGATCCTCTGGTCTCAGCCTCCCAAGTACTGGAATTACAAGCGTGCGCCACCACGCCCTGCTACTGGAGCATATTTCTGAGGGTACAAATACTCCAGTGTGAAAAGCATAGGTCAGAGGGGATAAAGTAGGCTATTTCTTCATTACTTAAGCATCAATGAGCCAGGCGTGGTGGCACACGCTTGTAATCCCAGTATTTGGGAGGCTGAGACCCGAGGATCCGACACCAGTCTCAGCTATTTAGTGAGGCCCTCCGCAACTTAGTGAGACCCTGTTTCAAAATAAAGAACAAAAAATAGGGCTGGGGGTGTAGCTCAGAGGTAGAATGCCCCTGGGTTTAATCCCCAGTACCGCAAAAAAAAAAAAAAATCAATGATCCACACTGAGGATTATTCAGCACCAAATATAACTCAAGTCAGCTGCTGGCCATAGCCTTTTTTGCAAGAAAGCAATCCTGACCCACATATAAGAAGGAAACACCCTTTTTACCACATCACAGCAATAATCTCTGCAAAATGGTGGGGATGCACCTGAAAAGGACCCATGAGCCCTTTAAGCCAACTGTAAGAAATAAAGCCCTTGATTTAGAAGTATTAAAAAGATTATGCAGGGAAAACATTTTCTTTTGGTACTGGAGGTTTAATCCAGAGGTTTTCTACCTCCAAGCTACACCCCCAGTCTTATAATTTTTTTTTAAATTTTGAAGCAGGGTCTTGCTAAATTGCTGAGGCTGGCCTCAAACCTGTGATCCTCCTGTTTCAGCCTCTCAAATACTGGGATTACAGGTGTACCACCATGCCTGGCTTATGCAGAAAATTTTAATTATTCTTCCCAATGTTCCCCTCTATTAAAAGGTAATCTACTAAAAGGTAATCAACAAACCAGGTACCTATGGGGAATGCTCAATTTCTCAAGAGGCTGAAGCAAGCCAAGAAGATTGCAAATTCGAGGGCAGTCTAGGCAATTTATTAAAACCTTGTCTCAAAATAAAATTAAGGCTGGAGAAGTCGCTCAGTGCAAGAAGCTCTGGGTTCAATCCCTATTACCATGGGGATACAACAACAACAACAAAGTAATCAATAAATGCCTTAAATTTTTTTCTGAAGTGCTTTCAAATGCATCATTTTATTCAACTTCATGGTCCAATCCCAGGCCAAAACAATAGCAGGCATTATCCCCATTTTACAGAATGAGAAAATAGTCAATGATAGGACAAGGAGCTCTTCCAAGATTATAATCAGTGGCAAAAAGAATCTTCAAGCCATCTGATTTCTGGATTACTGATCTACTAAGGAAAATTGCACATCTTTTTCTATTTATTTTGAAGTGTTTTTCAAACTGGAGCATACACTAAGCATATCAATGGAGACCATTTGGTAAGTAACTGATAAACTATTTTACAAACTGAAAAAGAGACTGAACACAATTATATAGCTAGGAACATAGTATAATATCCCTGTCTCTTATGATACATACTTAGTAGGCTTTTTTTTTTAGCAGTACAGGGGATTGAAGCCAGGGGCATTCTACCTCCGAGCTACACTCCCAGCCCTATTTTTATTCTTGATTTTGAAACAGGGTCTCACTAAGTTGAGGAGGGCCTCACTAATTTGCTGAGGCTGGCCGCGCACTTGCGATCCTACCATCTCAGCCTCCCAAGTACTGGGATTACAAGCGTGTGCCACCACGCCCGGCTCCTAGTAGGCTTTTTATAACATGGGAGAAAACTAAGAAGTGGGAAGGTGGGAGATAAACACAGGTTAAAAATCCCCTCACACCAGGTGTGGTGGTGTAAGTCTATAATACCAGTACTTGGGAGGCTGAGACAGAAAGATCAAAGGTTTGAGGCCAGTCTCAGCAACTTAGTGAGACGCTTGGCAACTTAGCAAGACCCTATTTCACAATTAAAAAATAAAAAATATGACTGGGGGGGGGTAGCTCAGAGATAAAATGCCCCTGGATTCAATCCCCAGTACCACCACAAAAAAGAACCTCACAAAAAATTAATAATGACATCCAAATTCAAGGATTTGGGGGATTTTTTGTTATTTTGCCTAACAATATACTGCTATGGCTTTCTTCCTTGTCTTTTCCATCGCTAATATATTAATTTTTCTTTCCTGTTGGAAGCAATCCACACACACCCAAAAAAAAAAACCTAAGGTAAAATGATTCATTATATCTTCCTCTTAAATGAGACTTGGAAAATGTGCCATATAAAGGAAAAACGAGCTCTTAGGCGGTTCTCCTTTCTAGTAAAATGTCAATGCAACACATGCCAACCCTGGAGACAAAAAAAAAAAAAACCTACATGGATTTACTGTGAAAAAAAGATCTATAGCATTTAACAAAACCCTGTATGTTAATTTCTGTGACATTAACTTTTTGAAGCATTCTATGAACTCTACAACAAAGGGAGGAAAACAAGTGTTAGGATCACAACCTATGAATCCGGGTGGAACAAAGACTTCTCCTTTCATTATGCAGAGAACCAAGTTGCCAAAAAAACGCTCCTCTCAGATACCAGGCGTGGTTACTAACAGCACGTCCGGGTATAGAAAAGAAAAAAAAATCCTCTTGGGAAATGCTGTCCCTGAATACCCTCGCCCTCGCCCCTTTTGCCAAAGGCCTCGCCCCAGGGCTAGAGCCCCAATCTTTTTCTCCCTAATATAGGGAACTGGCTTAATCCTGTGAGTTCTACAGCCTCCGGAGTCTTCTACGCAGGCACCCCCCTGCCCCCGGCACATCCCCGGTTCCAAATCCAGTCTCTGCACCTCGCCCAGACCCCCAAAGGCCTGCTCCCACTGACCACTAAGAAAGGCCAAACCGGCCCCGCCGGGCTGCCCCGAGCCGCCGCCGCCGCCCCCCAGCCCCGCCGCTCCTCCTCTCCCGCAGGCCGAGGCGTGCCCAGAGAGGGACGCGAGCGCTCCGGTCCGTCCTCGCTCGGGCTCGGCGGAGGGGCGAGGAGGGAAGCAGCGGCGCAGTCAGCCCCCGCGCCCCTCAGCAGCGCGGGGTGGGCACGGACCCTGCGCTCGCCGGCTGGCCAGGGCCGGGGCGAGGGGCGTCGCTCGGCCCCCAGGATCGCGCCGGCCGCGGGGAAAGGTGTGGTCCAGGCGCGGCGGCCTCGATGGGGCCTGGCAGTCCCCCCGTCCGTCCGTCGCGTCCGGAGCCCGGGCCTCACCCGCCACCCAACTCCTCCCAGTCACCTCCCGAACCTACTCAAGACCCTTCTCTCCGGCTGCGAACGCCGCCCCGGGGCCGCAGGATCGCAGCGGGTCTGGCGGTGACAGGTGGCGGCGGGTGACCATGGCAACCCGAGGTGCGCGGCGGCCCGCCCCCGCCTCCGGGAGTCGCTCACCTGAGGGCTCCGAGCGAGCCCGGAGAAGCAGCAGGAGAACGCGGGCGCGAGGCCGGCTCCGGGCTGGGGCGCGAGCGCGAGGGCGGCGGTGTGGGCTCGGCGGCCGTCCTTCGTCCTGCCGCCCGCGCGTCAATCCATCAGCTCGTCAGCCCGTCCTTCTCGCGTCCGCCGCGCCCCGCCCCGGCCGGCGACCGCTCGGCTCAGGCTTTGGCAGACTGCGGTTGTCAAGCGCTGCCGGAGCCGAGCTCCAGCCGCGGGCTGCAGCCAATCGGCGCGTCTCCCCGGGAGCGCCTCAGGACCCCGCGCGGGCGGCCAGCCCGATGCCTGCGCCGAAGGGAGAGCCGGCGGGTCCGCGGGCGGGGACCTGGGGGCCTGAGGGCGGGTCTGCGGGCGGGGACCTGGGGGCCTGAGGGCGGGTCCGCGGGGCGGGGACCTGGGGGCCTGAGGGCGGGTCCGCGGGCGGGGACCTGGGGGCCTGAGGGCGGGTCCGCGGGCGGGGACCTGGGGGCCTGAGGGCGGGTCCGCGGGCGGGGACCTGGGGAC
>PVJS01061734.1:0-10910 GCA_004027185.1 Glis glis | reverse complement strand
CAAAAAAAAAAAAAAAAAAAAGAATGACTCAAAGGCCAGGTATGGTGGCACATACCTGTAATTTCAGTACTTGGGAGGATTGGAAATTGGAAGCCAGCCTCAGCAACTTAATAAGACCCTCAGCAATTTAGTAATATTCTGTTTAAAAATAAAATAATAAAAACGTGCTGAGGGATGTAGCCCAGAGGTAGAATGCCCCTACATTCAATTCCTAGTACAAAAAACAAAAGGCTCAATGATGTCCTCTTTCCTGGGGTCTTACATTGCTCACAATGGTAGCCTTACACTTGAAAAACAGATGGGGGGAAGCGAAATCCATTTCACTATCCCCCTGCCTCGCATTCTCTTTGTAACGGGTCTTGTGGGCATGCCTCCACCGTCTTCGGATGTTAGGGCTACTGTGCAGAATCCCGATGCCAGCCCTGTTGTTTTTCCCTTGTATCACAATCGTGATCTTTTTGTTTAAGTTCTTCAAAGAATATTACTTCATATAATACTGCTAGGTTTTGTCCCTTTTACTTGGTTCATGAAAGTCTTCTTGATGGTCATCTTTAAACATTTTCTCTGCTGTGTGGTTTTGGTTTTGTTCTTCTGGGATTCCAATTATGCATATATTATCATTTCATTGCCTAACTTCTATGTCTGTCATTTCCCTTCGATTTCATTTTAGCTCTGAAAATTTAGTTTTCATTTTGTCACCGTTATCTTTTTTATTCCATTGTGTGTGTGCATGTGTTTCACAATGCCCGCTCTGCTGTGCGCTCCTTCCGATTTTATTTTCATTTCTGCACGCACTGGGGGACTTTTTCCCTCTTTTGAATTCATTCTCGAGTTCCTCAGCTCACGCTCCACCTTCGCCAGTCACCTCACCGTTCCTTCTCTGGATTCTTGCTTGCTGCTTTGAGGTTTCTCTGTGAAGATTCTTAGAGGTGATGGTTTCATAGTCAGTTACAATTTTTGTCTGGTTCAGGCACCATTTTTCTGGTGAGTGTTTTTCACCCATTGGTAAGTTTTGCTACTCCTTGCACACTTTTTCTTATGGAAGCTTTATGTTTGTGCGGGGCCAGGTTCTTTTAAAAATACTTTTTAAGCTGGGCGTGGTGGCACATACTTGTAATCCCAGTACTTGGGAGGCTAAGACAGGAGGATCACAGGTTCGAGGACAGCCTCAGCAAGTAGTGACTCTCATCAACCTAGTGAGACCCTGTTGCAAAATAAATATAAAATAGGGCTGGGGGTGTAGCTCGGAGGTAGAATGCCCCTGGGTTCAATCCCCAGTACCACACACACACACACACACACACACACACACACACACAAATACTTTTTAAAACCCCAAATGAACCAGGTACTCCTGAACTATTTGTTGCCTGTTTTTGTGGGTCCAGGGTGAGGAGAGCAGGTGGGGTGGGGCGCCTCCAGATAATACATCCCAAAACTCTCTTCATTTCTGCTGCCTGTTTCTGAGGTCGAGTGCTTCCTGAAAGTAGGACCCATCTGTGATTTCTCTGTAGAGTCCTGCTTCTTTTGTTTTCTGAACCTGATCAAATTCAGGATGACTTTTGCCATCTCTTTTCATCCTATATTGTATACTTGGTGCAACCAAGAATATCTCTTTTAAAGTTCAAGGTGAGGCCCTCGTCTTTCCACTCGGGTATCTGCTGGTGCTTTCTGAAGCTTGCCTATGATGGCTCCTTTCATCATTCTTTATGCTTCTCTTTATTTTTTTCCCATATGGCTTCTGTCCATTCTCAGCTGCCTTTGGTAGTTCTTACACATATTTTGGAATCTATAGATAAATTTCTCTTTCAGCTCTACAGAAAATGAGTTTGAGGAATTTCTACCCCCATACAACAGAGAAATGGCATTACAATAAAAATTCTCAATCAGAAGAAAGGGAGACACACAGCTGTTGACCTGTACCAGTGATGGACAGGTATTGAGAGACCCTCTGCCCTCTCTGTGGGAGGACTCCTTCATTAAAACCTGTTTATACTTTCTGGCAGGATCTCTGGCTCTATTTCTCTCAGGGGTCCAATTATGCCTTCCAGGAAGTTCTTTCTTTTGATGTACAGTGTTGACAGTCAACTTCTTATTCGTGCATGTTTTAGAGGCGCAAGTTTTTGTTTGTTTTGAAGTCTAGCCTTTAGGATCTATGTTGCTTTTACATTGGTGAAATAAAGAAAGATATGCAACAAGAACATTTGGGGGGAAAAAGAGAATTGTCATTCTTTCTTGGAAAGCCTTTGCTTTAGTCAGAGTTCTGAGAGTCAGAAGCAAGAAGAGCTGTGTGTGTGGTGTGTGTGTGTGTGTGTGTGTGTGTGTGTGTGTTCATATATATGTGGGGAATTTATTAGGGGAATTGACATATAATTGAACCAGGGAAGCTCTGGGAGACAGAGAGGAAATCCTCTTTTCTTTGCCTTTTTTGTTCTATCCAGGACCCCAGCTGTTTGAATGCTATCTTCCCACTTAGAGAGTAGCTCTTCCCCACGAAGTCCAGCAACTCACACGCTGCTCTCCTCTGGAAACACCCTCCTAGATACACCCAGGAACGGTGCTTTACTGGTTCTCTAGGAGTTCCTTAGTCCAGGAGTTGGCACCTACAATTAATTATCACAGTCTCTTAATCTAATTATGTGACATTCTACACTTACACTTGCAAATCTGCAAATATATTAACATGAGCACTTACAAGTATTCCTGGTGTCTTTCCACTCAAGGGCGTGGGGTTGCGAAGCCTGTTCTGACACTCCAGTCTAGGTCCGGTCCTGTTAGGACATGATCTCACAGCACGCAGGCAAGGAAGCCAGTGGCCCGGCACCATTTGGTGGAAAGGCAAAAGTGTTATAAACCTCGGCAGCATCTGAGGGCATCCCTGTAGTACAACAGAGAAGGCCAATGTCAGGTTAAATTGTGTTCAGAAGTCTGGTTATTAAGATGGGGAAATGTGTCATATGTTCCAGGAGGATTTGTTGTAAAATTGAGAAAGTCTGGGCCATTTCTGCAGGTACATTTTGGAAAATGCTCTCTAATCCTCAGGTGTGGATCCATGAGAGAGTAGTGTATATTAAAGAAGGCAGAAAAAGAAAACTCTTAATTTTCTTGTTTTATGATATGTGTGTGATGCATAGGAAAACACTGTAGTTACATTGGAGTGCGCACTGATGGTATTTATCGTGTCAACCTGTTAGGAAACCAGAGACTTGGTTTCTTGAACAGCTCTGCTCATTGACCACAGACATTGTAGGATTGAAGAATGGGGGCTCCATCTGCCCAGTGAGCACTCAATGTGTAACATTTCCCGCCCCTTTTTGTGTGTGCTTACATTGGAATCTTTGAGCTTGAGCAAAACCCTTAATGCTTGGTTTCTGCTGTCTTTAATCCATTTACTTATTTGCCTTTATCTTGATAATGCCATCCTCAATGTTCCTTTCGCTCTGGTGGCCCCAGGCCTTGGGGGAAGACTCACCTGTCTACCCAGTGCTTGGCCATCATCATTAGTTCAAAGATGTACATATGATCTGGATTAGGTCAGTAAGAACCTCCTGGAGTTTATTTTGTTTTTGGTACTGCAGATTGAACCCAGGGGCGCTCTACTCCTGAGCTACATCCTCAGCCCCTTTTTAAAATTTTGAGACAGGGTCTCACTTGGGCCTTGAACTTGGGATCATCCTGCCTCAGCCTTCTGAATCGCTGGGATTACAGGTGTGCATCACCATGCCCGGCCCTCCTGGACTTTTTCTTGAGGTTGGGAGGAAGCAACTTCCTCTCTTTCTTACTGGAGGTAAATCCGGAAGGAGACTGAGGGCACTGCTATAATTTTCTTCCCTTGGTAGGCTGTTCTGCTGAGAATTTTCTAATATTAAAGAAGCAGAGTAAGAAAAAAGGGGTAGCAGCTGGGGACCTGCTTACATCCTTTGAGCTCTGGATGTAGCTACTCATGAAGTGTTCAGGAATAAATGTTAAATTTCCTACTTAGCTGGATTGATGTCTTTCTCTTTCTCTCCTTCCTTCCTTCCTTCCTTCCTTCCTTCCTTCCTTCCTTCCTTCCTTCCTTTTTTGTTTTTCTGTTACCTGCAATGGAAAAAATCCTAACTAGTGCACACTTCTGGGTCAGACCTCATGGAGGCCCAGGAAGTGTCCTCTGGGCCATGGGCAGTGCCTGACTCTGTTGGCTATTGTAGCTGGTATCTCCTGCCATCTTTGGGCCATGTGCTCTTGATTTAAAGTTCTAGGCAGTGCCATCCTGGCAGATGAGCCTTTAAGTCCATGTGCCCATATTTTGGCTGCCTGGGAGGCTGTTCTAGCAGGAGGCAGGATGCGGTGTCTCATCAATTATGCACAGGACAGGACATTTTCCAAAATTTAGAAGGACACTAGATACAAGCAGGAAACTACTACAAAACAAACATGCAAACAAAAACAAGCAAAAATAAAACCCAATCCCCCAAATTTCACTTCAGTATCATAGTGCAGAGTTAGCACTAGAATTTGAGTCCTTTGTTCTATTAAATTTAGAAAACACTATTTTCTCTCTTGTAACTGAAAAACAACACATTGCAAACTGAACACCGTTTATCTGGCTAAATTTTAACTCCAGAGTGGAAGGTCTTTAGAAAGTCATAGTTAGAGAATACCAAACAAACAAACAAACAAAAAACCCTTAGTACAACATAAAAATAATAAGGTGAAGAAATAATTGTTTTTTTGCTGGGCGTGGTGGCGCACGCTTGTAATACCAGTACTTGGGAGGCTGAGACCGGAGGATCCGGGTTTGCGGCCAGCCTCAGCTACTTAGTGAGGCCCTCCGCAACTTAGTGAGACCCTGTTTCAAACTAAAGAACAAAAAACAGGGCTGGGGGTGTAGCTCGGAGGTAGAATGCCCCTGGGTTCAATCCCCAGTACCAAAAAAAAAAAAAAAAAGAAATAATTGTTTTTTCAATTACTCAGCGGTAAATTCATTCATTGCATTTGATAGTAAGGTTTATAAGAAAACTCAAGATCTGATAATTTTTCCAATTCTTCCTATAAAATAATTCCACAGTTTAAGAGTCAGGAAAATGGAGCAGCTAGATTGGGGATCTGTGTTCTCATTAATTGTGAAATACACAAATACTAACCTACTTGCTTGAGTTCATCTAGTTTGTGACATGATATTATCCATATTTCCCCATACTATTGGTAATGTTGGGGATTTAGAGTTCTTTGAAAAGCATATCTCTGATGGTTTCCTTTGGATCCAGTATCTACAGTGTAATCACATGTTGTGGAGGCTTAAGCTGTTTCTACTTTTGTATCAGTGTCAACATCACCATGAAAATCTTGGTGCAGGAAGTGTGGTTTTCATCTCCAGTTGTTTCCTTGGAAAGATTCCCAAGGCATTGTGAATCCATCAAAGGGCCTGGACTTTTTATGGCCTCACCAAATTGCTTTTGAGAAAGACTCTCATGAGCAGCGTGAGGTTCTATACTTTCCCAACACACACACACACACACACACACACACACACACACGCGCACACACACACACACTATGTTCATTATTTAGAATGTGGAGAGAGCCGGGTGTGGTGGTGCATGCTGTAATCCCAGTACTTGGGAGTCTGAGACTGGAGGATCCGGGTTCGCGGCCAGCCCCAGCTACTTAGTGAGGTCCTCTACAACTTAGTGAGACCCTGTTTCAAAATAAAGAATAAAATAGGGCCAGGGGTGTAGCTCAGAGGTAGAATGAATGCCCCTGGGTTCAATCCCCGGTACCGCAAAAAAAAAAAAAATGTTGAGAGGGGGGGGGGGCGGGAAAGACAGAGAGAGAGACAGAGAGAGACAGAGAGAGACAGAGAGAGAGAGAGAGACAGAGAGACAGAGAGATCTTAAGAATAATAAAGTCTTTTTTGAAAAGCAGCAATACTCCTCAGTATCAGAGGTTTCTTTTATCTGAGGATATCAAAGTACTTCTTTTTTTTTTTAAAAAAAGCTTTTCTCATGCGGAGATAAATAGGTTTATACTTGACCCTCTGTATCCATGGGTTTTCATCTATGGATTCAACCAGCTGTGGATCCAAAATATTCGAGAGAAAAAAAAGTGCATCTTTATTGAGCATGTACAGACTTTTTCTTGTCATTATTCCCTAAACAATATGGGATAGCAGTTATTTACATAGCATTATCATTGTATTAGGTATTACAAGTAATTCAGAGATGATTTAAAATATGTGGAAGGGTTCATGTAGGTTTATACATAAATACTAGGCCATTTTATAGAAGGGACTTGTTGCTGTCTGCAGGGGTTCCTGGAACCAACCTTCCATGGATACCAAGGGACAACTGTGCAGCAAAGGGAATGTATTCAGGCACTTCTCCAAACCAGAAGGAAGACCAGACGCTGCTCTGTCTTTGCCGAGGGTACCCTGCACCCTGACACTTTGCTTCTTAGCTAATTCTGATGCGAGGAAGTCCCACGTGCCTTCCATGATCGACTCTGCTAGTTGATCTCTCTCTCTCTCTCTCTCTCTCAACATTTTTTTTTTTTGGCAATACTGGGGATTGAACCCAGCCACTAGCTTTTCAAAACGGGAGGCACGCTGCTTGCTCCTGTGTGCAGATGTTTTTTCCATAGCGCATCATTTGCAGAAGGACAGCAAATGATCGTGTCATTACCAACGGCTCTGAAATGCAATTCGATTTTAGTCTTCGAGGCATTTTCAGATCGAGTCTCCTGGCTCTACTTACCTCAGAGACAGCCCCTGGCCAGGTCCCAGGTGTGGCTGGTCACTTGCCTGGCAGACACAATTAAGGGTTCTACCCGCCAAGGTACTGAGGTGGGTCGCTTGTACTCAGCCTGCACTTAGATTAGATGTTTAACTCATGGCTGTGGAAATAGCAGTCATTGTGCCTACCATTTCCTGAGTGCTTACAAGGTACAAGTACTATGCTGCACATGCATGATCTCACTTAATCCTGCAATAACCACACGAGGAAGGTACTGTGCTTTGTCTATGGGAAGACTGAGGCCCAGAGACGTTAAATAACTTGCCCATTATCTCACAGTAAGCAATGGCGCCTAGCCTCATTCACCAGAACCAGCTGCGGGGCCCCGTGCAAAATGACAATGTGTTTTCTTGTTAAAAAATGACGAAGAACATCAAGCTGGCAGTGGCAGAGCACTAAACCGAGCACGGAGCCCTTCTGAGTGCGGGGCCTTGTGTTATTGCACAGTTTGCACATCCATAAAGCATCCTGCGTGCACAGATAGGCTGGTTCCAGAACGCATGCTCTTTTTTATATATACTTTTTAAAAAAAATGGGTGCACTGTAATTGTAGATGATAGTGGGATTCATAGTGATAGGTTCACATATGCATATATATTATTTGGTCTGTATCCTTCCCCATATTGCCCCTTTCCCTCTTCTCCTCCCTCCCCGTATATGATAGAGTCATAGTGATACATACATTTATTTATTTATTTATTTATTTATTTATTTATTTATTTATTTCAGTACTGGGGATTGACCCCAGGGGCATTCTACCTCTGAGCTACACCCCCAGCCCTATTTTTTTGTTCTTTATTTTGAAACAGGGTCTCACTAAGTTGCAGAGGGCCTCACTAAGTAGCTGAGGCTGGCCGCGAACCCGGATCCTCCCGTCTCAGCCTCCCAAGTACTGGGATTACAAGTGTGTGCCACCAAGCCTGGCTATAGTGATACATTTATATAGCACATGACATTATATGGTCTACATCCTTCCCCATACCTCCCCTTTCCCTTCTCTTCTACCTCCCTGTACATGATAGAGACATTCATAGTGATACATTCATATATACACATGGCATTATATGGTCTACGTCTTTCCCCATACCTCCCATTTCTTTCCCTTCCTCTGTCCCCCGATCCCCCTTCCATTATTCTGGTGGTCAGCGTGCACATTCTTAACCAAACAACTGGGGCTGAACAACGAATAGTTTGGCAAAGATTTGACTTTGGCATATGAATGGGAAATGGAGCTTAGTCTATATGGTTCAGGCATTAGTCCTCTTTGAATACCAGCCCTCTTCATAAAGGACTTGGAACTGTTTTCTAGCTAGCGGTGAACTGGGCTGAGGCCCATCCTGGTCCTACTCATTCGTAGCAGCCTTTTTGCTTCTGGGTGTGCCCCTGTTGGGCTGGCCTTCTTCTTCTGCTAGTCACCAGAAGCCAGTCGCTGGAAGGACTTCCTGGATTCCTTTCGCTTTATTTAAATTCAGTTCTAGCTGGGCATGGTGGCGCATGCTTGTAATCCCAGTATTTGGGAGGCTGAGACTGGAGGATCCAGGTTCGCGGCCAGCCTCAGCTACTTAGTGAGGCCCTCCGCAATTTAGTGAGACCCTGTTTCAAAATAAAGAATAAAAAAAAGTAGGGCTGGGGTGTAGCTCGGAGGTAGAATGCCCCTGCGTTCAATCCCCAGTACCACAAAAAATAAAAAAAAATATTAAATTCATTTCTAGTGTTCTGGGCTAGTCCGCTGAACAATGGCTTGTGTAGCAGATGTTCACCCCCTCTTCTCAGCCTTCTTTGCTTCTAGCTGTCCACACCTCACATCCAGTCATGGGCCCACTGGGCCCACCCAGCTCAAGGTACAGACATTTTGTCCTTTGTCCTGGTACTGTGGGAGAACACTGGAGTTTCCAGAAGGAAAATAGGAACCAACCATCTGTTTTTGTCCTGGGGCTTAGTTTTCCTGGAGATACGCTGCTCAGAAGTGGCTTCTTCCCACATAAAACCACAGGGCAGGATGATAAGTGCTAATACTGAGTGCTTCCTTTGTGCCAGGCGTCACTTGTATTAATCTTGACGTGTAACCCATGCTTCATGTGTGACTCATTTAACTTTTAAAAGCTATCAGGTGGGTGTCTGGGCATGGGGGTGCATGCCTGTAATCCCAGTACTTGGGAGGCTGAGATAGGAGGATCGCAGGTTTGAGGCCAACCTCAGCAACTTAGTGAGACACTGTTTTAAAATAAAAAAAATAAAAAGGGCTGGGGGTGTACCTTGGAGGTAGAATGCCCCATGCCCCTGGGTTCAAACCCCAATACCAAAACATTGATCAAAAAAACAAAAAAAACCCCCAAAAAACAAACCTATAAGGTGGGTGCTTCAATAAGTCTATCTTTTAGATGAAGAAAACGAGGTTGAGTAACTTTCTCAAGATCTGAGTTAGTAAATAGAAGGATCAGAGCAGGAATCCATGTAGTGTCTAGTTCTAGAGCTTCCTGTACCCATCATACCTTGCCTCAAAGTTCCTTCAAGCATTCTAGAAGGATGGTCAGGGCAGCCTAACAGTTCTGGTATAACCAGAGCCAAGAATCCCAGAATGTGGCCTTCTCATTGCCCCAGAGAAAAGCTCCACAGTGTAAATTCTAGAATTTTCCCAGAGTGACACAGAGTTCACCAGAGGCCTGAAACACAGATACATACAGGTGTGTGCATAAGATACAGCATTACTTAAGAATGGCGATCGCTTTCTGTCTACTCTGAAGTAAGTCCCCAAAGAAAGATGGCCTTAAATATATTTAAAGGCCTTGAATATTATATTGCTGGTACATTTACCCAAGAACTCTGTTTTAATTTCAGTGTTCTAGTCTGCGAAACAGTAACCAACTGTAATAGTAATAATTCTTCTCATTGGTATTGTACTTTACACTTTACTGATTCTTTTTGCATTTTTCTTGAATTTCTCCACCACCAGGATTTGGAGAGGTTAAGAGGATCTAAGGAGCAGGGCATGGTGGTGCATGCCTGCAATCTCAGTACTTGAGAGGCTGAGACAGGAGGATCATAGGCTCGAGGCCAGCCTCAGCAACTTAACAGGACCCTGTTTCAAAATAAGAAATAAAAAATGGGGCTGGGGGGTAGCTCAGAGGTAGAGTACCCCTGGGTTCAATACCTAGTACCAGTACCCCCCCCCCCAAAAAAAAAGAGAGAAAAAGGAGGATCTAAGGACAAGCAGATCTTGTGAGGTGGAATGGGACCTGGAGCCTCCTTCTCCCCACTGCTCTTTGAGGTTCTCTGGGTGACACTGACACGCCGCATGAGCCCAGTACCTTACCCAGGACGGGGGCAGGGGTCCTCTCTGAAGCTGGAGGAGGTGTGTGGCACTTGGCAGGATTAATAAGATGTATATTCAGTAGTTCAAAGCTTCAATTTGTCTGTGTCTGCATTATGTTTCTTTCTGAGGCACTCAGACTAAAAGACAACATGCTATTTCCTAAAACCAGGCAATTTTGACAGCCAAGCTAGGGTCTTCAGCGTCTCCATAGGTTTCTAGAATGTTTCCAAGACGCACCACAAACCTGCACAAAGCGAAGCTGTAGAGGCACGTTGGTTTCCTTTCTAATAGGGCTGGGTTAACGTAAGCTGGATTATTCTAGAGGGGAACTCTTGGTAAAATGATTTTGTCCAGGTTCCTGAAAGTGCTTGAGAAAAGTCCTAAGAGCTTTTTTTTTTGCACATTTACATAAAAATGAAGGTGAGTAAAAGAATTACAAGATTAGGAAGGCTTGCCTGAACACTCATTTAAGAAATGGAAACTGTAATTTAAATAATTTGTGATAAGAGGTTTGAATGGCTCTGAGCAGAAAACTGTGGAGGAAAATAGCCAAGTGACTCATCCCCCCAAGGCAGACATCAGCAATGAGCTCTCCAGGCCTGTAGGAGGATGACTGATGGACCAACCACCAACGTCATTCTTTACCGTGTTGCGTTCCCAAAGTGTCCATAACCATGGATCTAACAGCTCATCCACTGCGTGGTTTCAGAAACAGGCCCCACATGAGCTGCCTAAATTGGGGAGAATGGTTAGGTGACCAGACACTGATTATCCTAAGACTGTAGTGCTGACTGACATGAAAAGAAATTATCAAAATAACTGAGGTT
>PVJS01061733.1:0-10910 GCA_004027185.1 Glis glis | reverse complement strand
CACGAAGTTGCGGAGGGCCTCATTAAGTAGAGAGAGAGAGAGAGACAGAGAGAGAGAGAAAGAGAGACAGAGAGAAAGAGAGAGAGACAGGGAGAGAGAGAGCAAGAGAGCTGAGGCTGGCCGCGAACCCGGATCCTCCGGTCTCCGCTTCCCAAAGTACTGGGATTACAAGCGTGCGCCACCACGCCTGGCAGAAAAAAAAAAATTTTAAAAAACAGCTTCCCCTCCTAAATCTTGACAGAATTCATTATGTCCCACACAGTCACACTTATGTTAAATCATAGGTATGAGTACTGTGAGCAGAATTTCCAGTTTAAATGATGATTCCTGTATTGTGGTTTCCCCCTCTTCCGATGAGTTGATGCACCCGTGAATTATCCTTTGGGGTAGTTCTGTGGCCTTGCGAGGGACTTGAGTTTACCTCACAAAAAAACTCTCGGAGGACCAAAGGATGTTAGTTCTGTGATCTCTGTTTAATAAATGAGGTGACTGAGCCCAAAGGAGGGAAAAAGCACACCCAAGGTTCTGGATGGACTTGGAACCAGCATTCCTAATCACTGGGAGAGCAAGCCGCATCCACCTTGCAACCCAAGGGTCCTGGTTCAGGTGACCCATCGCTGAGTTCCGGTAGCATCGATATGTGTGTGATGCTATCTTTGCATGTGCGCCTGGCACATGACAGGTAGTTTTCATGTGACGTCTTCTTTGGTGGTTCCTTAAAAGCTTCTCCAGTCTGGAGGTGAGGCGCGTTTCATTTTTATTAGCAAGCAGGAGAGGAAGATGGAGGTAATCCCTTGTTCAATGGGTACTTTAATGAGTTCTTACTATTTATTAACAATATACCAGATACTAGGGCCCAGCTGCAAACAAGAGAGGCATGGTTGACCACCCTGGTCTTGCTTTTTGCCCCACTGAAATGAGTCATGGCCCCAAAGCCCTTTGAAATCACAGGAGAGGAAGAGGCTGGTATCGCGGGAATGAAATGGGACAGATTCTCAAAGAGAGCCACAGAATGAAATCATCTGTAGCCCTCTCTTGCAAAACATAACCAGATAAACCCCACGTAGTTGCAGACAGCACCAAAATGTCAAAATATTTGACACAAACAAAAGCAGTTTTCCAAAGTCATCCTAAATGTGTCCTCTGATGGCATCTCCCAGGAGTGTGCCCACAACATTGTGACTTGCTGCCCCAAGAGGCTGGCTGGGGGAGGAGTCACTACTGGTTAGTACACTGGAGGCTCAGCCTGGCTTTCAGTCATCCCCATCTTCACAGGTGCTGCTGTAGAAGAATCTTGTAGCTAGCCCTTCACCTACCACCTGAGTGAAGCAAAATTAAAATTCTCTGAATACCGGGCATGGTGGCGCATGCTTGTAATCCCAGTACTTGGGAGGCTGAGACAGGAGGATCTGGGTTTGCGGCCAGCCTCAGCTACTTAGTGAGGCCCTCTGCAACTTAGTGAGACCCTGTTTCAAAATAAAGAATAAAAAATAGGGCTGGGGGTGTAACTCGGAGGTAGAATGCCCCTGGGTTCAATCCCCAGTACTGCAAAATTAATTAATTAATTAATTAATTAATTACTACATATACATAAATACATAAATAAATATATAAATAAATAAAATTCCCTGAAAGAAAACACCAGATTTCTGGACCCTGTTCTCCTGCCCTTTCGGTAAGAAGCAACACAGGGAAATTTTAACAGTATCTGGAAACATGATCATAGCTTTTGTTCAGGTCCTAGCTTGGATCCTCCACAATCTCTCCTTCCATATAAGGGGAATAATATATACTATTCAGTTTGGGCTGAATCCATCAAAAAAGTTGACCACGTATTAAGACAGCTTCCTACTGATAATAGCTCATTCACTAGCCTCTCGGAACCACAGCATTTAAAGCATGCAAACAGTAGAGTTTTCTCAAGACCCTGTGGCATAAATATACCGCAATACTTCATAGTTAGAATAAAACTCTCCTGGAGGCCTGGCGGCATGGTATGATTTTGTGGATTACCGCCTAAACAAGTGGATCCCCCACTGTGATTGTAAAAAGTTGTGGGTCCCAAGAGGATAGCTGGCTTTTCTACAATGATCCTAGGATTCTACATGAGCTTTGGCATCCCTACATTATTGTGCCTTTCCCTGTAAAAAATAAATTTAATAATATTTCTGTTAAATGAGAATGCTTTCTGGAGTTCATCTTCACTTTTAGCAAACAAAATTAAAATCTAGGTTTACATGAACAAGAATTCAGAAGGTAACTCTTCCCCTTGTAGCAAATGAATCCACTAAATAAATTCCTTTAAATAATTTTCAAAGCTGGGCATGGTGGTGCCACCTATAATCCCAGTACATGGGAGGCTGAGACAGGAGGATCACAGGTTCAAGGCCAGCCTCAGCAACTTAGCAAGACCCTCATCAACTTAGCAAGACCCTGTTTTAAAATTTAAAAAAAAATTTTAAGGGCTGGGAGTATAACTCAGAGGTAGAATGCTCCTGGATTCAATCCCCAGTACCAAAATAAATAAACAAATCCAATTGTCTCAATGCAGAGCACTATATTAGACTTCCCTAACTCATTCATTGATTTATTTATTGATTTACCACATGTTTATTGAGGATCTACCATGTGCCAAATTATCACAGAGCTTACAATTCAATATAGTTCTGTCTTTGAATTTCTGATTTACAGATATCTTTTCAGGAACCCATCTAAGGAAAAAGAAAGACATAGACTTTCCACTGTTGGTCTTTATCAGATAGAGGAAAGTATGGCTTAGTGGTCAGGAGCTATTATAGCTTTTGCACTCCTAGTTATATATAAATTTAAGAAAATTATTTAACTTCTCCGTGCCTCTATCTCTCATCTGTAAATGGGGATAACAGGAATCCCTACCTCAGAGGATGTTTTTGATGATTAAATAAACTCACACAAAACACTTAGAACAGTGCTCAATAAATGTTAGAGTTATGTTATCATTACTACTTATTGATATCCACATCTCTTAAAGGGAAGCACCATGTGCTGTCTTTAGTATTCATTGCTGCTTATTATCTGTGAGTAACCCAAATTCCCATTATCTTATATTCTGGTAATAGTTTTTAGTTGCAACAGCTCTATTTTACTACCGTAAGAAAGACTTCATTGGGAGGCTGAGACTGGAGGATCTGGGTTCACGGCCAGCCTCAGCTACTTAGTGAGGCCCTCTGCAACTTAGTGAGACCCTCTTTCAAAATAAAGAATAAAAAAAAAGGGCTGGGGGTGGAGCTCAGAGGTAGAATGCCCCAGGGTTCAAGCCCCCCCCCCAAAAAAAAGAAAGACTTCAGTCTCCATAAACAAAAGGTTTCAGTTAGCTATAAATCAGATATATATATACTGGGAATTGAATCCAAGAGCATTCTACCTCTGAGCTACACCCCCAGCCGTTTTTATTTTTTATTTCATTTCTTTATTTTGTGGTACTGGAGATTGAACCCAGGGTGTGTTCTACCTCTGAGCTACACCCCCAGCCCTTTTTATTTTTGTTTTGAAACAGGGTCTCACTAAGTTGCTGAGAGTCCCCCTAAATTGCTGTGGTGGCCTCGCACCTGCGATCCTCTTGTCTCAGCCTCCCAAGTACCAGGATTACAGGTGTGTGCCACCACGCCCAGCTATTCAATCTTTAGTAAACGGCCATTGCTAGCTAGTAAGCTATTCTTCTGTGTCCTCCGTCCTGTACATGTACTTGTTTCGCTTAAGATTTTTCTAAATTAGAGTTCATCATCCCATCGTTATTTTTCTGGAAATTACACCACAGATAGCAATTTTGATTTGACAGAGAAGTGCTGTGATTTTTGTGTTCCACAAAGGAAGCCTTTGATGATAATTATTCCTCTCGTATTTTCCTGTGATAAAGGAAATCTTTCAATTGCGCCTTTCAGGTAGAGCTGTGGTGTTTCATCATTAGCAATGTGATGCAATACAGATTTCTAGGTCAGTATTGAATCATTTGATTAGAAAAAACGAGAAGGAAAAAATGTGAAGGACTTAAAAAAAAACCTCCATATTACCTTGATGTTGCCAACACTGAATTTAGTTTTAATATTTCTTCTGCGTGGGGAAAAGAGTCTCTTGTTTACATTTTCTTGAATTGTTACTTGGTCACTTCTCCTCCTCTGTAGCAACCAAGGTATTTGCAGGCTGCCAACAATTTCATGAGCGACCAGAGACACATTATCAGCATGAACCGTGGCTGTGGCTGCAGATATTTTCACCTGACAGTAAGACAGAGTCCTGGATCTGTCTCCTGAGCTGCAAATACTCAGCACTTGGCCTGCGCATGAAGCTGCAGGAGACACCGCCCAAAGCATGTTGGGCAGGCACGGCCCTGCCTTAATTAGGCTTGACTTCACAAGGTAGATGGTGATGAAATATCTCAACGTATGTCAAACCACCTCATAAGTAAGAGCGGAAAAAGAGATAGGGTGATGATGGTTAATGGAAGCAGAGCTTGTTGGACAAACAGATGCTATTCTTCCAGGCACGCGGGAAAGAGTTCTTGGAGGAACTAGGATTTCCTAACATGAAATTAAACAATGAGCCAGGCATGGTGGCACACGCTTGTAATCTCAGTACTTGGGAGGCTGAGACAGGAGGATCACAGGTTCGAGGACAGCCTCAGCAAGTAGTGAGACTCTCATCCATCTTGTGAGACCCTTTTCAAAATAAAAAAATAAATAGGGCTGGGGATGTAACTCGGAGGTAGAATGTCCCTGGGTTCAATCCCCAGCACAAGGAAGGAAGGAAGGAAGGAAGGAAGGAAGGAAGGAAGGAAGGAAGGGAAGGAGGGAGGGAGGGAAGAGAAGGGAGGAGGGGCATTCTCCACAGAGGTAATAACATGGGGCGGGGGGATGACAGCCTATGCAAGAGAGCCCAAATAAATCTGCCTGAAAGGTACAGAATTAGAAGAAAGAAGAGAGGAGGTCTCTAAAGATGGTGGACCAGCCCATGAAGCAAAGCAGAAAGCTATTATTCCCAGTGCCTAAGGTCATCGGAATTCTCTCATTGGCATTAGTTACAGTTTTGTGTGGTGGCTCAATGGCTAGCAGATAGAGTGATATGTTACCAGCTAAAGTGTCCTTTAAAGCCCCCTGTCACCCATGTGATTCATCCCTGTGGCAGTCATTTATCAGGTATCTACACACTTCATTCTTCCAGAATTGGGTTTAGTTTTAATATTTCTTCTCCACAGGAAAAAAAAACAAGTATTTTCTTCAATTGCTTTAAATGAATTTAGTTTTAATACTTCTTCCCTAGGAGGAAGTGTATTCACACACACACACACACACACACACACACACACACACACACGCACACGCACGCACGCATGCATATGCATACATATACATACACACACATGCATATACATACATATGTATGTCTCCTGCCTTCTTCTGAAGCCACAGAGGTAAATAAGAAATGCTGATTGTCCCCAAGAGACCAGCATCCCAGTGAGGGACAGGCACACCAGCCACCTATGCGCCAAGGACGACAGTAAAGTTACAAGCAAAGAGTGTCGTCAGTGAGTTTGGGCTGGCACAACAAAATACCTTAGACTGGTGGCTTAGAAACAGCAGATATTTGTTTCACGTAATTCTGAAGGCAGGGAAGCCCAAGCTCAGGGTGCCAGCAAGTTCAGTGTTCATAAGAGCCCAGTTCCTGCAGGGTTCCCAGAGACGCCTTCTTGCTGTGCCTTCACATGGGGGAAAGAGCAAATGAGTCCCCTCAGGCCCCTTTTCTATGGGCATGAACCTCATTCATGAAGGCTGAACCCCCCAAACCTAATCACAGTCCAAGGCCCCATCTCTTAATGTCATGGCCTCGGGGGCTAGCTTTCAACATGTGAACTTTGAGGGACACAAACATTCAGACTGTTAGTGGAGGAGGGCTGACTCTGTGAAGGATTCAAGGAGTTCCCAAAGTGGGAAGCCCACCTCAGGACCAGTGGGGTCCTTGGCTATGTGACAGTCAGAGACATAGAAATTTATTTAGGGAAGTAGGAAATACGCTTTCAAGGGAGACTGTGACCTATCTCAAGAGGGAGACACATTTTGGGGTTCTGCGGCTTTTCTTTTAAAGGAAACTTGGTGAAGGGTGGGGATGTATGGGGTAGCGGGGATGTATGGGGTATGTATGTATGGGGTAACAAGGTGGTTTCTGGTGGTCTGCTCATCCTCAGGATCCCTAGTCTGGTCGCAGTCTCCATTATCTGATCAATAGGTAAGCTGGAAAGCTCCCTAAATTACAGGTTTCTTGAGATATCATATCTGTCTTAATAACAGCATATAGGGCAATTACGGGTTTTGTTTTGTTTTGTTGGTTAAATCTAGGATCTACAGATTTCCCAGGAATTTGGGAGAGACCCACCTGGGCAAGAGAACTGGTTTGGGGAGTAAAGGTATAAGGAACTTTAGCACGAGGTTCTTATATTAAGGTTACAGTTTACTTCTCCTTCCTATCTGTCTCCTTTCTACCTATTTCTTTTATTTCTTCTATCCTACATTAAGATCATAGGAAGAGTTATAGAAGCCAGAGAGCGGGGCGGCCAGCTAAGCAGCTTTGAAGAATCAGGGAAACTTTGGAGCCAAGTGCTAAAGAGTCAGATTCTGGACGCAGCAGGCCGAGGGTCTTTCTGGCAACAGAAACAGCTCAGGCCAAAGCACAGGCAGGGTGTGGAGTGTTTGGAAAAGGGCAGCGATTGCGGTGTGCCAGCGGGAAGTGAACCTGGGGGTTATCACGTGCACAGATTGTTAGGACCACACGTGTCACCGTCAAGAAAATGGATTTTATTTCTTAACAGCAGGAGACCAACGCTGCACTTTAAGCACAGAGCCATACCCTGCAGTTTGTCATAATGAAGAGAACTGGCCGCCAGGTAGAAGGTGGGGTAACAGGGAGAAATAAAACTGAAAATGATCAGGGACAGTTGCTCCAGAAAACACCCACCTGTTTTCAGTGTGGATGAAAATGAGGACAGGGATGTTCTCATTCTACTCTGAAAGATATTTTGGAACCCTCAACATGTATTCCAAAATATAAACGCGTTAAAGCTGGGCATGGTGGCACATGCCTGTAATCCCAGTACTTGGGAGGCTGAGACAGGAGGATGGCA
Source organism: Glis glis (assembly GCA_004027185.1). NCBI lineage: Eukaryota > Metazoa > Chordata > Mammalia > Rodentia > Gliridae > Glis > Glis glis. Next base: position 3,760 of record PVJS01061733.1, on the reverse strand, counting down.
AGCTTGAGGCCAGCTTCAGCAATTTAGTGAGACCTTCAGCAACTTCAGCAACTTAGTGAAACCCTGTTTCAAAATAGAAAATAAAATAGGCTGAGGTATAGCTTGGAGGTGGAATACTTCTGGGTTCAATCATTTGTAGTACACACACAAAAAAGTATATATGCATCAGCTGGAGCTAATGTCTAGCATAACCACACACACACACACACACACACACACACACACACACACACACACACATACACACAGATACGTGCGTTTAAATAGAGAAGATTTTGTTTTTTGGGGGTTTTTTTTGTGTGTGTGGTACCAGGGATTGAACCCAGGGACATTCTATCTCCGAACTACATCCCCAGCCCTATTTTATTCTTTATTTTGAAACAGGGTCTGACTAAGTTGCAGAGGGCCTCACTAAGTAGCTGAGGCTGGCTGCAAACCTGCGATCCTCCTGTCTCAGCCTCCTAAGTACTGGGTTTACAAGCATGCGCCACCACGCCCAGATGAAAAGTATTTCTTTAAGAGCTTAATTCTTCAATTTCCACTAGGGGGTCTACCAGAACATTTTCCCAGTCATAAATAACCCCAGCTTATCTTCTGGTGTTTCGTTACCTAGCCATAATTAACAACTGGAGAATTTCTGACCGAAGTGTGAACTAATCTAGCAGAAAATGTTTGAATGAAAATTTCCTTTCAGAGGAAAGTCTGCATTTTTGTCCCTAAACTGGTAAACCAGGGTGCCACCAGCCCTTGAGAGGCAGCCTCTTGCCAACAGTAGCGGGCGCAGTGGGCTTTTAAATGGAGAGGAAGAACCCCAAGAGAGCTAAGCTCTCTCCAAAGGAAACAGACACATCCTGAAACCACCGCCTCTGACATCCCTTGAAGCCATTTCCTTGGAATTCCTTGAAATCCACCAGCACGTTGTGTTTCGCTGCCTATAAACATGGTGAGAGCTGGTTCGCTGGTTCCTAGCTCATACAGGATGCCAGGCAAGCTTCTGCCCAGTCCTTGAACACGTGCTTAGTAGCAAGAACAGGAAAGACTGTAACAGCTTTGTCCCTTTCCTCCCTACCTTTCCCCCACAAATGCAAGCACTTCCTCCTGCCCCCCAGGGCGGCCTCCCCCCTGGGCCTCAGGTGCCAAGTCCTTGGCCTTTCTGTCCCCTCCTTCATGTAGACAAAGAATCATGCATGGTACCACCAAGAGCAGCCTGCCAGTGTTAGTCATGAGAGGCGGTGACCACGGGTGCGTGCGCTGCAGGATCTGTGGGCTCAAGGAAGAACGGGTCCCCAGGACCTGATAAGCAGGGACCCCACATCTTAAGAACACCCGCAGTACAAGCTCAGAAGCCTGGTCTCTAACTAGCTTGGCCATTTTTTTTTCTTTCTTTCTATTTTCTTTTCCGCTTAGTCTGAAGTCCTCAGGCCTTTTCTGAACTGAAATGTTTAGAAGATGAGCATTGTGGTAATTGGTAATTGTACAAGCACTTTGCAAAGATCAAGTGCTTCATAAAGTCGAAATGATGCTAAATTCAGTGACAGGTTTACAGGCCTGAAGGCCCTCAGACTCAATACGCAGATATAAACAAAGAATTTTATTACATTTTTATTATTTTTTAAATTCTAGCTGATTTCCTGCTATATTTGAGATTGTGATGAGCACAAATGTCTCCTCTCACTCTATATACATGCCTTACTGGGGAATCTTCCTCCCCAGGTCATCAGTCCCACAGGTCTCTCTTGAGGCTGTCTCCCTGTGGGATGGACGCTCCCCTCCCCAGGAACTAGCTCACGAAGACTCCCTACCCTTGACCTTCCTGCAAGTAGGAGCTCATGCTCTCCAGCCAAGGCCTTCCTTCCTGGCCCCTCATCGGGACTGTTTGTGTTCCTGTTAGGAACCACAGATTCAATCCCCTGCACACATATCTCCGTTGCTAGCCCTGTCTCTTTGCAAACCTTTGAACATGCTGTCAGGCTATTTAGAAGAGACAGATAAGATTTCAATCAGAGTTTTTCAAACCGCGCTCCAAGATTCATTAGTGTTTCTCAAAATCAATTTAGTGGGTTCCTAACCAGAATGTTTTAATAAGTACATTGCAGAATTAGAAGTAAATGCTCTTCCGTGACACTTGTATCAGGGTGTGCGCGTATGTATGTGTATATACTCGGTTGTGATATAAAATATGTTTCTTAATAGGGTCATGATCAAAAAGGTTTTAAAGCCTTGATCTACACTGGCATCAAGTCCTTATGCACGACCTCTCAGGCCTTTTCCCCTAATTGCTTGAAGTGCCCAGCAAGTTGGACAAGGAGCTTGTAAGAGCCAGAGAAGAGAGCTATCGATTCTTCTGAGTTTATTTAGGAAAACTGAGAAATTGGTGGGTTTGAGCTGGATGTGGAGAAAGAGGTGGATTTGACAAGTAGAAACTGAAGGGGGGGAAAGCAACAGAGACCTGTGGGCGGAGCAATGGGTCTGAAGATCTGGCTCCTCTCCCTGCGTCACCCCTCAGCTAGGTACCAGGCCCACACCGAGTCACTGTTTTCTAATCCGTAAATGAGTATAATCTTATTTGCCCTACAGAGAAACTGAAATGTTCAAATGAAATAAGGTAAGTGAAAATATTTGGAAAACTGGCACGTTCCCAACACACATCACATATGCTTATGACTTTTTCCTGGGCAAAGCAAAGATCACCAGGAAAGGTCAGGCGATGTGCTTGGGATGAAGTGAGGATGGCAGGTGCACACCTTTAGGGTTGGCTGTTAGAGAAGGAAAGGCTAAAAATCTGTGCTTGGGGAAATCTGTCAGGATTTTGAGTATCAGATAAAGGTGTCTGGATTTGACGCAGTAGATAATGAAGAATTGGATGATTTGTAGACACGGGAGTGACAGAGTCTTGTTTTAGAAAGATTGATCGGACAGCATTGATTAAGGGGGAAGTCACAAGGTTCTAAATTATGGTAGTTGCGATGGGAATAGAAAAGAAAGGGACAAAACTAGAAGACTCTGGCCCCAAGTCCATGGAGTCTGATGTGGTATTCCTGGGGGCATCAGGGATACAGAGAGAAAGGACCAGCAGGTACGGGTTATAAGGGAGCAGGGGGCCCATGTGGCTGTGCAGTTCTAGCCTTCATGGTTGTAAGTTTGCCTCAGTCATAGACGCATGGAAGGCAGGAAGATTACTCTTACAGGGAGAAGATGAGGAGGCTGATTTCCCCCTGGTAGAATTCTGTTTATGTGAGCCTGCTCCATCTTCTTTCTGGGTGTATTAGTCAGCTTTTTGCCACAGTAACCAAAATCCCTGACAAGAACAACTTAGAGAAAGAAGATCTCTTTATTTGGCTCATGGTTGCAGAGGTTCAGTCCATAGTTGTCCAACTCCAAGGTAGAAACATCATGGTGGCAGGGAGGGTGGTAGAGGAAAGCTGCTTAGGGCAGCCAGGAAACAAAGAGAGAAGAAACCGGGACAGATGTAGTCCCCAAGGCCACACCCCAGGGACTTGCGTCCTCCAGCTGCACCTTACCTGCCTACAGTTACCACCCAGTAAGTCATTTCAATTGTTAATCCATCAGCGGATTTATGAGGTTTGAGCCCCGATTCAATTACTTCACCTCTGAACATCTCTGTATTGCCAATACATGAACTTTTCTGTGAAATTCCCTAACACCGAGCTTATTGTTCTTTGGGATAAATAAGCCACTTGCCTGGTCTCGCCTCACAGGTAGAGCTCTCTAGACCTCTGAGTGAACCTGCTTTTCCTCT
>PVJS01061732.1:0-10911 GCA_004027185.1 Glis glis | reverse complement strand
ACCTCCGAGCTACACCCCCAGCCCTAATTTTTTTTATTCTTTATTTTGAAACAGGGTCTAAGTTAGGGAGGGCCTCACTAAGTAGCTGAGGCTGGCCGCGAACCTGGCTCCTCCTGTCTCAGCCTCCCAAGTACTGGGATTACAAGCGTGCGCCACCACGCCTGGCTTCACACTTTTCTTATTTGTAGTTCCAACGGCTTTCCTCAAAGGGGCAGAGGATTAGCTATGCCAATACCCAGTGCACAGTAGACATAGCCAGCCTGGTTGCTTTGCTCTTTTTCCAGGCCTCAGTTTCCTCATTTGTGACACAAAGGGCAGCACTGGAACGCATCCAAGGCACTTCCCAGCTCCAACAGGCTGTGGTTGCGCAGTGAGAAATGTTCCAGAATTCCACACTCCCCACTCCAGCTCCAGGGGCTCCAATTCTCTTTGCAGGTCAGGGACACAAAGGCACATTGTGTTCAGTGGCCGGTGGGAACACACGAGTACATTTAGAAGCACCCTTGAGCTACGTACGAATCTAGCATTCCAACCTAGATATGCATGTCACTTACGCCATGGCCCTGAACTCTATGTCCCCTCACAGCCAGGACATACACCCTGGCACACAGAGGCACAAGGATCCGTGCACCCGGCGCAGAGACAGGTGTGCGCACAGTCACCCCAACGCACGGACGCACATGTAGACATACGCTCACACACGTGCGCTCACACAGAGCCCCGCGGACCAGATGGCCGCAGAGAGCTGGGTAGAGCACACCCGGGCCGGCGGGCCGGGTGCAACCACTCCTTCCCTGGCCCGCTCGGCTCCGGGCGGGTGCCGGCCTCCCCGCTCCTTCCCCGCGCGCGCCCCCGCCGCCCGCGCCGCAGTCCGCGTCCACACAGTCGGGGCAGCCTCGGTTGCGGCTCCGGGTCCGCGCGGCGCTCCCGAGCAGGCTCTCGGGAGCGAGCAAGGGAGGGGACCGCAGCCGGCGCGGCGCCCGAGGACAGGAGGAGTCCGCTGCGTCTAGTGGGCAGGCGGCGCGAGCTGCGACAGCTCGGAGGTGGCAGCCCCAGCCCGTGCGGGGTGGCACAGTCTGCAGGGAGCGGTGTGGCGCGGGCCGGCCCGGGGCTGGGGGCAGAGCCTGCAGCGGCATGGCGGGGCTGCGGGCCATGTGGGGCCCAGGGCCGGGGCTGCTGGTGCTGTCCACGCTGGGTTTCTGCCTAATGCTGCAAGTCAGTGCCAAGAGACCCCCCAAGACGCCCCCCTGCCCGCCCAGCTGCTCCTGTACCAGGGACACCGCCTTCTGCGTGGACTCTAAGGCAGTGCCCAGGAACCTGCCCTCTGAGGTCATCTCCCTGTGAGTGTGCACCTGGCCTGTGGATGGGAGGGGACAGGAGGGCAAGGACGGCTCTGGGAGTGGATGGGAGGGCCCCTGCTTCCCCTCTTCAGAGTGCGGGTGCCAGGAGGACTCTGGGGGTCCTCAGAGCTGGGGCCTTGGGACCCAGCTGCACAGAGCTCTGCAGTCATGAAGGCTCAGCAGTCATGGCTGGGGAAAGCAGGAGTTTGTGGCCAAGAATGAATCATCACCAGCAGCAGCAGCAGCAGCAGCAGCAGCAGCAGCAGCAACAGCAGTGAGCCCTACTGTGTGCAGGGCTCCAGACTTGGTGGAGGGGGTCTTGACATGAGCATGTGGGCCCCTGCCTGTGATGTTACACCAAGGGCAGAAAAGGGGCGGTGGATAGCAGCAGGGGGAGGGGTGGCAAGTGGGAGTGCTCGGGATACCCTGGCACGGGGCACATGCCCGCCACTGGGCCAGCTGCTCTGCACCCAGCTGGGGAGCCTCACTTGCAGCAACTGGCCCCAAGGGCTCCCTGCCCCCCGCCTGTGGGACTAGAGAGGCTGCCAGGTCTGTGAGAGCGGCATGCCAACCCCTCCCCCGCCCCAGTGCCCATCCCTCAATAGCCAGCTCACTGTGGGTGTTCAGGTGGTGAGGATGGTTCAGGTAATGGAACCTTTGAGCCAGGGCGGGTGGGGGGGGGAGAATGGTGAAGGAGCGCGGAACTGGAAGGGAAGAACCGATGCAAGTGGGGGGCCAGGGCTGATGAGTATAGAAGCCACTGCCCTGTTCACCTCTCTGGCCAGCAAAGACTCCCCACAGTAGTGACTTAAGTGTCCCCTACAGGACCTTGGTGAATGCTGCCTTCTCAGAGATCCAGGATGGCGCCTTCTCCCACCTGCCACTGCTGCAGTTCTTGTATGGACAGGGCCTTGCGGGAGGGTGGGCAGGTGGGGGGCACGGTGGAAGGGGACAGATGCTGGGCTGGGGCAAGGGGAAGTGGGTGATGCAGCTTTGGAAATGAAGATGCAGGTGTCCTTTTTGCTCCGATAGGATAAGCCACAAAAGGAGGAGCAGCCTGGAGTTGGGAGTCGGGCAGCAGGTGGAGAGAAGGAGCGCTAGGGACTGCATGCATATCCAAGAAAGCAAGATTTGGGCATGGACTTGGCTCCTCTGGAGGCCAGAGCAATAGCTTGGGAGCAATAGTTTGGATCAATGCCAGAGGATGGACACTGTGGGAGGGGGTCACCTTAGAAACAAGTGACCCCAGGGATCATGGTTTGAAGAAAGAGCTCGCAGTTGAAAAGGGGGAATGGTGGGACGGCTGTTCATGAACATGAAAGACAGAGTGGGTTGGAATGAAGGTGGAGAGAAAGGGAGAGGAGATGCCACAGAGGAGGGCCAAGAGCCAGTTTGGCAGGAGAACTCTGTCCTCCTGTCATTTTTAGGAGGAAGCAGAGACCCTGGGAGCTTCTGGCATCTGCACCTGGTGGCTCAGGGGCTCTCTGCTAGGGTCCCAAGGTGTAGGGGGAAGTCTGGGGTGAGACAGAGGGCGGGGGCAGCAGGCACACCCTGAGAAACTCTAATTCCACCTTTGTCTTCCCAGGTTACTCAACTCCAACAAGTTCACGCTGATTGGAGACAACGCCTTCACAGGACTGTCGCACCTGCAGTACCTGTGTGTGGGAGGGAAGGGGCAGTGGGGAAGTAGAAGGAAGGAGGGAGCCCAGGCCTGGTGGGCTGAGAGGAGAGGCGGAGTGGGGAGGTGGGGGGAGGTGAGAGCCCTTGGATCCTCCAAGCAGAGGGACATTTCCTCCGTGCCCCATTGTTAAGGCTTGATGGTGCTGCACTTGGGAAGCCTGTCTCAAGCTCTTGGGCTGAGATCTGGACGAGGGTGTAGGGAAATCACTGCTTGGGGGTCTGGGATCCTGAGTAGCAGCTGAGGCATTTTCTCATTTTCTCCAGCTTCATTGAGAACAATGACATCTGGGCACTATCCAAGTTTACCTTTCGGGGACTCAAGTCCTTGACACACCTGTGAGTAGTGCGCACACATACACACACTGGACCAAAGCCCCACATCGTCTCTGGAATGAGGCCTTTAGCTCCAGTCATCATTTTCAGGTGACCCCAGGGTCTCTCTTGCAGATCACTGGCCAACAATAACCTGCAGACACTGCCCAGAGACATCTTCCGGCCCCTGGACATCCTGAGTGACTTGTAAGGCCTGAATCCTGCCTCTTCGATCATGCCACAAAGGGTGCATCCCTGGAGGGAGTGCAGTGGGAGTCAGAACTGGGGTGATCAGAAGGTCTTGAGAGGCTGGGAGGGCTTGGGGTTGGGGGACTGTGAGAAGGTGAAGTCGAGTTAGAGAGATAGTAGCTTTCCAAATTGGGGTTTCTCGTGGCACCTGTGGACCCTCTCAAAACGCACATGAGATACTCTGTTTATGTTTCAAACCCGTGTGCTTATAAAACATACCTTTGATTTGAAAGTACATTAAAGTCCTATTGCACAGCGGCAATTATTTATCATTATTTATACAATAAAATAAAAGCCCTGGATTGTGGGCCAGCTGGAGGAACAGGAATGTGACATGTGTCTGTGCACATTGCCCACTGCAAAAGCCACCTCACCAAGGGGGCCAGCAGAGCCTGAGCCTCAGCCCACACCCCTCTGGCCACACCTGTGCTCCTGGGGCTGCATCTACCCTAGGGGAGCCTGTCTCTACCCAGCGCCTTGACAAGGTCTACTTCTGAAAGCCTAGAGGGTGGGGGTGGGCAGAGCAGCTGAGAGCCTGTCCCCTCTGTGTCCCCCGCCCCGCCCTCATGGTCCAGGGACCTCCGGGGCAACGCACTCAATTGTGACTGCAAGGTGAAGTGGCTGGTGGAGTGGCTGGCGCACACCAACACCACCGTGGCTCCCATCTACTGTGCCAGCCCACCCCGCTTCCAGGAGCACAAGGTGCAGGACCTGCCGCTGAGGGAGTTTGACTGCATCACCACGGGTAGGAGGTGCCCCGCCCACTCCCACCCCCACCCGAACTGCCCACCCCGTCCTGCAAAACCCACCAGAGGGCCATTACTGTCTTCTCTGGTATTGAGTCCCACCTGTCCACACCTCTCGTCCCTGTAGATTTTGTGCTCTACCAGACCCTGTCCTTCCCAGCAGTGTCAGCTGAGCCCTTCCTCTACTCCAGCGACCTCTATTTGGCTCTGGCCCAGCCCGGTGCCAGTGCCTGCACCATCCTGAAGTGGGACTATGTAGAAAGACAGCTCCGAGATTATGACAGAATCCCAGGTACCTGTGCTGACCTTTCTGGGGAATGTGGCCGTAGGCACCATTGTTTGACTCTGTTCGAATCCCTGTAGGTAGAGAGATAGTTGAGTCATGGTCTCTGCCCATGAAGGACTTTGCTGTGTTTGGGGAGGTCAATACATGCAAGATAACATCCATATAGAAGGTAGGTGCTAGGAGGAAGACATGAACACCAGGCTCTGGACAGTCAATGAAGGAAGGCTTTCAGGTGGAGGAGATGTTAAGCTGTCTTTTTTTTTTTTAATTGATCATCCTGGGGATGGAACCCAAGGTCTCCTGCAGGCTAGGCAAGTGTTCTACCACTGAGTTACATCCCCAGCCCTTAAGCTGCCTCTTGAAGGATGGGGAGAGGATGGAGTCAGAGGGAAATGAGAAGGAGGAGATAGGAGTGGCTATTGAGCTCAGTTTGGGGTCTACAGGGTTTGAGCTAAGGTTTGAAGGCTGAGAGATACTTAGGAGGGAGAAGGGAGAGAGAGGTGTTGTGGCAGAGGGAACAGCATGAGCAGTCAGGAAGGCGTGCGACAGCTTAGCATGTAAGTGCACGTGTGTGTGAACCATAGCAGCTCGTACAGCTGCAGCATAAGATCCAGGTGGGCAGTGGCAGAGGCGACCAGAGACTGATGAGGATGGGTCATTGACAGGGTTAAGCAAAGCATGTGAACTGATCCAGTCTGCATTTTAGAAAGTGTCCTGTGTGGAGACAGGTGAGGTGTGAAGCAAGTCGTGGGGGTGGACCAGGACGGAGATATGTGCCTCAGCTGGAGGGATGCTGCAGCCTGGACTTGGGGAAGCAGCAATGGGTATGGGGAGATTTAGGAAGAAGGACTGAACCAGCACAAGCTGCAACAGAACATTTATATTGTCCTGCATCTATTAACAAACCTGAAGTCTGTATAAAATAAACCTTCCCCCAAAGAAAACTCCAGGTCCACAGCGTTTCCCTGGTGAATATCAAACCTTTAAAGGAAGAAATAACAGAGATCTTATACAAAACCTCTTGGAAAGTCAAAGGGAGGAAGGGCAGGATGGGCCTAGCAGAAAAGAGTGAAGGAAGGAGAAAAGAGTGTTGGGGGTGACCTCCAGGAATCTGTCCCTTGTGTGTGTGGCGGGGGAGACATAGAAATCAAGAGCCTGGAGCCGGGTGTGGTGGCTCACGCTTGTGATCCTAGTACTTGGGAGGCTGAGACAGGAGGATCACAGGTTCGCAGCCAGCCTCAGCTACTTAGTGAGGCCCTCCGCAACTTAGTGAGACCCTGTTTCAAAAATAAAGAATAAAAAATAGGGCTGGGGGTGTAGCTCGGAGGTAGAATGCCCCTGGGTTCAATCCCCAGGACTGCAAAAGAAAAAAAAAAAGAAAGAAATCAAGAGCGTGGGAGGAGGGGCTGCTTTGGCCATGTGTATGAAGCACAGAGGGGACCAGGCTGAGTCTAAGGTGCATGTGTAGGTGTGTGGTCAAGAGCCTGAGGGGCAGAGCTGGAGGTGGAGGGCAGACCAAGACTCATAGAAGGGGGTCAGGCAGTGACTGACAGAGCAGAGGCCCTGCATGAACTTCCTGGGGGAAAGGTGGGGTCTCAGGGAGGAGGGCAGTGGGTGCAGCTGGGATGGCTGAGGGGTCTCCATCACAGGTGAGCAGTGTGTGGCCTCCTGGGCTTCATGCCTCAGATAGACCTGGCAGTGAGTATAGGCACATATGGCATGCTTCTTGTACATAAAAGCCCTTCCAGAGCTGGGTGCAGTGGTGGACACCTGTAATCCCAGTACTTGGGAAGCTGAGACAGGAGGATCACAGGTGAGGGGCCAGCCTCAGCAACTTAGAGAGGCCCTCACAAATTAATGAGACCCTATTTCAAATCCAAAAATAAAAAGGGCTGGGGGTGTAGCTCAGAGGTAGAATGCCCCTGGGTTGAATCCCCAGTACTACAAAAAATTTAAAAAATTTTAAAAAGAAAAGAAAAGGAGCCAGGTGCGGTGGTGCACGCCTGTAATACCAATACTTGGGAGGCCGAGACAGGAGGATCGCAGGTTCGAAGCCAGCCTCGGCAACTTAGCAAGGCTCTCAGCAACCTAGTGAGACCTTGTTTCCAAATAAGAAAATAAAATCAGGCTGGGAGTGTAGCTTGGAGGTAGAATGCCTCTGGGTTCAATTCCCAGTACCACAAAAAGAGAAAAAAAAAAAAAGAAAGAAGTGGGAGGCCTCAGGAGAATGTGTTTTCCTGCACCACTGTCCAACCTCAGGTGTCCTTTGGTGCACTCAGGATTTCTCACCCTTTGCCGCCTGGCCACTTGCCAATGGGGTAGCTTTGGGCAGGCCCCCTTTTTCTCTCTGAATCTCTGCTTCTTTCTATGTGAGATGGGCACAGTGATAGGATACTTTTCCACATGATTAATGGAGGCAATAGATGTTTACACTTAGCACAGTGACTACACGCAATAAAGATTCAATAATTGACATGGTTAAATAAGTGGTCCATATCTAGGAATCCCTATACTGTGCTCAGTGTCAGCTTGTCAGACCCTGAGGGCAAAGGTGGAGCCAGGGTGGTGTAACACTGATGATTAGCTGTGAAATAAAAATTAGAGAGCATTGAGCTTGGGTGGATGGACTTCAGTGGGGGTGGAATTCTGCAGCAGAGTCTCGGTCCTGGCTCAAATTTGGGGGGACTGATCTCCTCCTCTGACGCGTGAGATGGGGTAGGAACTGCAGGGCCCACCGGGCACTGCCTGACCCTGACAGCCTCTGTCTTGGCAGCCCCCTCCGCTGTGCACTGCAAGCCAATGGTGGTGGACAGCCAGCTGTACGTGGTCGTGGCCCAGCTGTTTGGTGGCTCTTACATTTACCACTGGGATCCCAACACCACCCGCTTCACCAAGTTGCAGGACATCGACCCCCAGCGTGTGCGCAAGCCCAACGACCTGGAGGCCTTCCGCATCGATGGTGACTGGTACTTTGCCGTGGCAGACAGCTCCAAGGCCGGTGCCACCAGCCTCTACCGTTGGAACCAGAATGGCTTCTACTCCCACCAGGCCCTGCACGCCTGGCACCGCGACACCGACCTTGAGTTTGTGGACGGAGAGGGAAAGCCACGGCTGATCGTGTCCAGCAGCTCCCAGGCGCCTGTCATCTACCAATGGAGTCGTACCCAGAAGCAGTTTGTGCCCCAGGGAGAGGTGACCCAGGTCCCTGATGCCCAGGCTGTGAAACACTTCCGTGCTGGCCGTGACAGCTACCTGTGCCTCAGCCGCTACATTGGTGACTCCAAGATCCTGCGCTGGGAGGGGACCCGTTTCTCTGAGGTACAAGCCCTGCCCTCCCGGGGCTCACTGGCCCTGCAACCCTTCCTAGTGGGTGGCCGCCGCTACCTAGCCCTGGGCAGCGACTTCTCCTTCACCCAGATCTACCAGTGGGATGAAGGGCGACAGAAGTTTGTACGGTTCCAGGAGCTGGCTGTGCAGGCCCCTCGAGCCTTTTGCTATATGCCGGCTGGGGATGCCCAGCTGCTCTTGGCCCCAAGCTTCAAGGGTCAGACACTAGTGTACCGTCACGTAGTGGTGGATCTCAGTGCCTAGAAGGGTGCCAAGGCCTCTAGGCGCCTCAGGGTGGCGCTGGAGGCTGGGTGGGGGCCTCCATGAGCAGCACGTGCCCGTGTGAAGCCACACATGGCCAACCTGCCTATGTGCATTACACACACACAACCGGTGAGCCCAGACCTTCGCCAAGGACTAGCCAGGGGAGCCAGTCCTTGTCACTGTAATCGGCAGGAGTATCTATATATACGCTAGGCACCCCGGTGCCCAGGCCATTCTGTAAGTGTGCATCCCTCCATCCGCAGGCCACACACTCTCGCTCTGCTCCCTTCGGGCGGGGCGTGGGTGCGGGATGGGGATGAACCTCACCCTCCTGTTCTCCTGCTTAGCCTTCCAACCCTCAGGCCTTTCCCGTGGCTGCTCCAGGTGTTTGTTTACCTGCTCACACTCCAGTTGCAGCCTCAGCCACAGCTGTCACTCTCCCAGGTGCATCCACCCACCCACGCTACGCCCCTCTGCATGCACACGCGGATGTGGATGGACAGTTACACACTCCCGCACACCTGTCCATGCTCCCATTTCCATATATAAACATGTCCAGGAGCGTGCACATACGTGCAGATTCGGCACTGCCCGAAGGGCTCCCCTCTGTTATTACGCTGCTGCTCTTCTTGTGCCTCCTTTGCTCACCCCCATGTGCCCAGCCCACAGCTGGCAAGGACTAGAATGGTGGTGAGCTGCCAGTGTGGCCTCCTGGGGACAAAGCCCCTCTGCCCTGAAGCAATAACAGCAGCAGCAGCAGCCACCGCCCCTGGCTTCTTGCTGGCACCATCTGTCTCTCTCCTCATTGGAGTTTCTTTCTGTGACCCTGAATGCCAGCACACCTGGGGACAGGAGACCACCCAGATGAAAGCCTTTCTTTCTGCTTTGCTGAGCTGGCCAAGCCAGGGAAGCTGTGAGCACCTGAGCCACCTGTGCGAGAGCCAGGAATGGAGCTTGGCTTCCGGCATCTTGGGGGCCCTGGTGCTCCTCAGCTCCACAGAGGCACACCCCAAGAGCACTGCTTTTCAAAGGAGGCTGTGCAGTGGGCGGGCAGACCAGGGACCTGTGGGATGGGCGCCTGGGAGCCAGGCATCTGCTGCCCTCTGCTGTGCACTGGGAACAGACAGCTTCCAGCAGCCAGGCTGGTGGGAAGGAGGGAGTGGCCAGATTTCGAGGACTCCTTGTGGCCGGATGCCCAGGGGCACTTGGGGGCAATGCTATGATTCACTTGCTTCAAATAAAAAGTTCCACCCTACTGCCCACTCTCAGGTGTCATCAAAGTGTTTTGTTGGGAACAGAGCTGGGGTCATGCTATCTGTCCCTGAGGCACACGGGGCCAGCCTCAGCTTCCAGACCCTCTCCTGCTGGCTCCTGTCCCTCAGAGGAGCGGACCCTAGGGTCAGCGGGCGCTGGGGTCAGGAGTGCATGGTGATGACATCCAGATGCTGGGCCAGTGTGACGAGTCTCCTCCACCTGGGGCTGACTCACAACCCAATGTTCCTTCCTGGAGATTACAGGCTTGGGACTCACTAAGACCCAAACAACATGGCGAAGACAAGCTCAGCAGTCCCCCACCTCTTACTACTTCCCTCCCCAACATCCTCTGCTGGGCAGATGTCTCATTGCTGCGACCCTCCACCCTAGGCGAGGCACCTTGAGTCCTAGGTAACATCTTGCTCCCTCTTCTCTCCGTATTTAACCAGCCAAGTCTCCTCTCCTTTCTTTGTCCCCAAGGTTTTTCAGATGGGCACTTTTTTTGTTTTTGTTTTCCCCCTTTTCTGCTACAATCTTTGTCCAAACCAGCCCTCCTCACTACTGTCTCAAGTCCCTTACATGCCGCGAACCCACTTCTCACATCCTTCAAGTCTATCCCTTCATTTTTTTTGTGGTGTTGGAGATTGAACCCAGGGGCCTTCTATCTCAGAGCTATACCTCCAGCCCTATTTTATTTTTAAAATTTGGAAACAGAGTCTCGCTAAGTTGCTAAGGGCCTCACTAAAATTGATGAGGCTGGCTTTGAACCTGAGATCCTCCTGTCTCAGCCTCCTCAGCATGCACCACCACACCTGGCCCAGTCTAGCCTTTCTTTGTGTGTGTGTGTGTGTGTGTGTGTGTGTATGGTACTGGGGATTGAACCCAGGAGCATTCTACCTCCGAGCTAAACCCCCAGTCCTGTTTTATTTTTTTACTTTGAAACAGGGTCTCACTAAGTTGCAGAGAGCCTCACTAAGTTGCTGAGGCTGGCTTTGAACCTGCGATCCTCCTGTCTCAGCCTCCCTAGTACTGGGATTACAGGCGTGCCTCACCACGCCCGGCCTCAGTCTAGCCTTTCTAAAGCATCCTTCCGTCATGTCCTCCCCTGCTCAGGTACCTGCCTTGGCTCCCTGTTCTGGCAACAAATCCATGCCTTTTTACCTGACAGTAGGGCCCTGTGGGCAGTCAGGGTCCCTCCCCAAGTCTGAGAATGGAGCTGAGAGAGCCCATGACAAAAGGGGGTAGGGGAGGAGCAGACGGGGACTAGGCCAGAAGTAATGCTGAGGGTCACTAGGGAGACTGGGGGTCTTGGGGGCAGCATACAAGCACTGTATGGCAAAATGACCCCTCTTCTCCTCATCACCCCCTCTCCACCTGTGGACTTGAGTAAATGGAAGCCCTTGGCCGTCGTGTGTGTGTGTGTGTGTGTGTGTGTGTGTGTGTGTGTGTGTGA
>PVJS01061731.1:0-10911 GCA_004027185.1 Glis glis | reverse complement strand
AAAAAAAAAAAAAAAAAAACTGTGATCCTCCTATCTCAGCCTCCCAAGTACTAGGATTACAAGCATGCACCACACACCCAGCTCTTATTTATTTATTTATTTATTTATTTTTCGCGGTACCAGGAATTAAACCCAGGGGCATTCTACCTCCGAGCTACACCCCCAGCCCTACTTTTTATTCTTTATTTTGAAACAGGGCCTCGTTATGTAGCTGAGCCTGGCTGCGAACCCAGATCCTCCAGTCTCAACCTCCCAAGTACCGGGATTACAAGTGTATGCCATCATGCCTGGCTTATTTATATTATTTTGAAACAAGGTCCCGCTAAGTTGCTGAAACTGTCCTCAAACCTGCAATCCTCCTGTTTCAGCCTCCCAAGTACCGGGATCATGAGAGTGCGCCACCATGCCTAGCTTTTATTTTTTATTTGAAATGGGATGTTGCTAAGTTGCCAAGGGACTCACTTAATTGCTGGGGTTGGCCTCCAACCTGAGATCCTCCTGTCTCAGCCTCCCAAGTACTGGGATCTCAGGCGTGTGACACCATGCCCAGCTAACAATAGATAATTGAAACAAAGTCCTTTTCCCTTTTTGTCTCTTGACTCTACACCTAGGAGTCCGATTGTTGGGTTATAATGTAGGCATATGCTTAGCTTTAGTCTATACTGCCAAACTGTTTCCTATGGCAATTTACAGTCCTTCCCCGCCTCCCAGCAATGTAGGAGACATTTGGTTGCTCTCTATCTTCATGATCCAATTACTCACCAAAAGTCCCATCTCTGAACAGGAGACTTTGGGGACTTTCTAGATTGAAATGATAACAGAAACTTAATACCTAATGTACCATTGTTAAGAGATGGCCCTAAACCGAGTGTGGTGGCTCACACCTATAATCCCAGTGCTTGGGAGGCTGAGAGAAGAGGATCACAGGTTTGAGGCCAGCCTCAGCAATTTAGTGAGACCCTGTTTCAAAATAAAGTAGAGCTGGGGGTATAGCTCAGAGGTAGAATGCCCCTGGGTTCAATCCCCAGAACTGCAAAAATAAATAAATAAATAAATAAATAAATAAATAAATAAAAATAAATAAGAGCCGGGTGTGTGGTGTATGCTTGTAATCCTAGTACTTGGGAGGCTGAGACAGGAGGATCTCAGGTTTGAGGACAGCCTCAGCAATTTAGTGAGGCTCTCAGCAACCTAGTGAGACCCTGTTTCCAAATAAGAAATAAAATCAGTCTGAGCATGTAGCTCAGAGGTAGAATGTCCCTGGGTTCAATCCCCAGTATCAAAAAATATATATTATATAAAATAAAATAGGCCTGGTGTAGTAGTGCACACTTGTAATCCCAGTACTTGAGAGGTTCAGACAGGAGGATCACAGGTTGGAGGACAGCCTCAGCAAGTAGTGAGACTCTCACCAACCTAGCAAGACCCTGTTTCAAAACAAAAATAAAGTAGGGCTGGGGGTGTAGCTTGGAGGTAGAATGCCCCTGGGCTCAATCCCCAGTACCACAAATAAATAAAAAATAAATAAATAATAAATAAATAAAATAGGGCTGGGGGTGTATCTCAGAGGTAGAATATCCCTGGGTTCAATCCCCAGCACCACACACACACACAAAAAAAAACAAAAAACAAAAAAAAAAAACAAAACCTAGAGCCCAATGTGGTGGCACATGCTTGTAATCCCAGTACTTGGGAGGCTGAGACAGGAGGATCATAGGCTCAAGTCTAGCCTCAGCAATTTAGTGAGGCCCTCCGTAACGTAGTGAGACCCTGTTTCAAAATAAAAAATAAAAGCCAGGTGTGGTGGCTCACGCTTGTAATCCCAGCACTTGGGAGGCTGAGACAGGAAGATTGCAGGTTCGTGGCCAACCTCAGCTACTTGTGAGGTGCTCTGCAACATAGTGAGACCCTGTTTCAAAATAAAATAATAAAATTGGGCTGGGGGTATAGCTCAGAAGTAGAATGCCCTTGGGTTCTATCCCCAGTACCACAAAAAAATAAAAATTAAAAATTAAAAATAAAATAAGGCCGGGCATGGTGACGCACACTTGTAATCCCAGTACTTGGGAGGCTGAGACAGGAGGATCCGGGTTCACGGACAGCCTCAGCTGCTTAGCGAGGCCCTCCGCAACTTTGTGAGACCCAGTTTCAAAATAAAGGATAAAAAATAGAGCCAGGGGTGTAGATTGGAGGTAGAACACCCCTGGGTTCAATCCCCAGTACTGCAAAAATAAATAAATAAATAAAAATAGAGCCAGGGGTGTAGCTTGGAGGTAGAATGCCTGTGGGTTTAAACCCCAGTACCAAAAATAAAATAAAGAGCTTTCTCTCTCTCTCTCCTCTCTCTCTCTCTCTCTCTCTCTCTCTCCCCCTCTCTCTCTCTCTCTCTTTCCCTCTCTCTCTATCTCTCTTTCTCTCCCCCCTATACACACACATTCTTTCACCTCTCCACCTTCCACCATGGGACAACACAGCAAGAAGGCCCTCGCCAGATGCCAGCACTATGATGTTGGGCTCCCAGCTGCCAGAACCATGAGAAATCCACTCCTCTCCTTTATCACGAGGTGTAAGGTATTCTGTTATTCTGCTGAAGACGGGCTCCCTTGCTCCTTGGTTTCTGGCAGGTGTCAGACAATGAGAGGACCTGGTAGGCCATCAGAGGATGGAAAAGAGTGAGATGGAGAATTTTCTTTTCTCAGCCCCATCCCTGCTGGACCACAGGTTGAGGAAGGTTTATTTCTCTTCTGAAGACCACGGCTCCCACCGAGGCAGATGTCTCTTGGGTGCACAGGGGTCCTTGAACTTCTTTTTTGTTTCCCCTATAGGAGGGATATAGGTTTTCATTTCTCTTTCATAACGGGCCTTGTCCATCTTTGCCATGTCTTCAAATTTTCCTTTCTCTTCAGCAGACACAGTCTCGCACCTCTCTGAGCACTTCGTAGAAAACTCTGAAGCTGCCTGAAGCATCTGGGCGCTTCTTCCTGCGCGCCTCCCAGCAACGAAGAATGCAGATGACGACATGCTGCCTCTCTGCTTTTTAGGATCTCCTTTGCCCGTGTTTAGTTGTTTTTCCTCAGCAAGGCACAGAGTCACCCAGGCCCATCCGTCTCTCACTTGCCCCAGCGCTGTCTCCGTGGAGTTCAATGTACTGCAACAGCTATGAGAAAAGGAGCCAGACACTTCCTCCTCACTTTCTCCCCTCTACAACATTCCCCATCCCTATTTTTATTTGGAAATGGAGTCTTGCTAAGTTGCTGAGAGCCTCGCTAAGTTGCTGAGGCTTGCTTCGAACCTTCTATCCTCCTTTCTCAGCCTCCCATGTACTGGCATGTGCCACCACACCCAGCCTTTTTTTTTTTTCAAACAGTCAGAGTCGGGTGTGGTGGCACATGCCTGTAACCCCAGGACTTGAAAGGCTGAGACAGGTGGATCACAGGTTCAAGGACAGTTCAGCAACTAGTGAGACTCTCATCAACCTAATGAGACCCTGTTTCAAAATAAAAATAAAATCAGTCTGGGGGTGTAGCTCAGAGGTAGAATGCCCCTGGTTCCATCCCTGGTGCCACAAAAAATAAATAAATAATATATATATATATATATATATATATATATATATATATAATAAAACAGAGTCAGCTGGGCATGGTGGTGCCTGCCTGTAATCCCAGTTTCTAAATAAAATAGGGCTGGGGGTGTAGCTCGGAAGTAGAAGGCCCCTGGGTTCCATCCCCAGTACCACAAAAATAAGTAAATAAATAAATATAAAACAGAGTCTCACTAACTTGCTGACAGTCTCACTAAACTGCTGAGGCTGGCCTTGAACCTATAATCCTCCTGTCTCAGCCTCTTAAGTACTGGGGTTACAGGTGTGCGTCACCTCGCTGGGTGCCACGTTTCTTAAATGACTTTTGGTGATATATAGTACAGTGGTTGAGTGACTCTCCCAAGGTCACACAAAGAGCAAGTGACAGACCATCCGGGTGACCCCACTCTAACACAGGGAAAGGTAGAGTCTTTTTCAGCCTTGCCAGCCTGCCCAGCCCCCTCCCAGAACCTCAGTGCCTGGCCCCACTTGCCGGAATCTGTGATCCTTTTGTTGGGATGGGATTGAATTCCCCTGAGCTCCTGTCCCAGACCTGGCCAGCAACACCAGTAACCAGAGCTGTGTGAGAAGAAAAGGCCAAGCCATTGGGGCAGCCGCACCCCAAACAGAGGTGAGGTCTCAGGTGAGTCACCCAGTGAGGGGCCACCTCCCCTCTCCCAAGAGCCACTGCTCACCCCATCCGGGCTCTACCAAGGACCTAGACACTGGCCTCCAGGCCCCTGACAGTCCTCCTTGGCTCTCCACTGCTCCCTCCCCCACTCCACAGGTGTCCAGGACTCCCTCTCCCCCCACCCCAGGCCTCCAGGGATGTGAGATGCGCTCAAGGCTCTGGGTGGGGCCTTCGGGCTCCCCACTTCCCTCTTCCAGCCCCAGATCCTCTCAGATTCCCAGAGATGGGCTCCAGCCAGGGAGGGTGGGGCTGCTCCTGGGACCATCAGGAGTCACAGGCTGCCTGAGCAGTGACAGTGCTGTGGCAGGGAGCAGACCTTCACCCGTCTCTGTGTCTCCAGCTGACTCTAGCATGCCATGTCCCAGCACCTGTTCCTCCCACTTGTGATCCTGGGTAACCTCAGGGGATCGGGGATGGCTGCAGGGGCCTGCGTGCTAGCACCTGGCAGGCTGGAAAGCCGGTTCCTGGGTTCCTTGTGGGGAGCAGCTGTCAGAGAGGGAGGAAAGTAGCAGGTCAGAGGAAGGAGAGGGAGATGTCAGAAGGAGGGAAGAGAGGCATCAGGAGAAGGGGGAAAGGAGGCCTGGAAGCCAAGGGGAGAGAGCAGCTATAAAGTCAGGGAGGATGCCTGCCTGGAGGGTGCAGCTCTCCAGCCTCTTCCTGCCTCCCTCTGTCTTCCCAGCCATCAGTTCCATCCCGGGAGCCTTCCAGGACTCAGGTAAGGCAGCTGGACTGGGGGAAGGTCATGTGCAGAGGCAGGAAAGTGAGGCCAAGTAGCATGGGTGCTGGCGGGGGCTGCAAGGACAGGGATGGGGAAGGAGGAGGTGAGGTGGAGGGCAGGGCAGTGTCAGGCACTGGAAGTCACCAGTGTCTTCCTCTCTCTATCCCCTGGCTCCCATGCCTACAGAAGAACCTGAAGATCTGGGTAAAGAAGAGGCCTGGGTGTCCTCTGATCTTCAAGGTGAAGCTGCCTAGGCCAGGAGGGAGGTAGAAGCCCCCAAACCCAGCCGCACCTAGGTCCTGTGTTTTTTGTTCAGAGGGGCAAACTGAAACCGAACAGAGGACAGGACTTTGTCCCGAGTCACCTGAGCCTTCCGCAGTGGGGGATCTTTGTGTGTGTGTGTGTGTGTGTGTGTGTGTGTGTGTGTGTGGTGCCGGGGATTGAACCCAGGGGCATTCTACCTCCGAGCTCCACCCCCAGCCCTATTTTTTTATTCTTTATTTTGAAACAGGGTCTCACTAAGTTGGGGAGGGCCTCATTAAGTAGCTGAGGCTGGCCGCGAACCCGGATCCTCCGGTCTCAGCCTCCCAAGTACTGGGATTACAAGCGTGCGCCACCACGCCCGGCTTGGGGGATCGTTTTGACCTCCAGGGTTCCCCATTGCAGACTGCGGGCGCCCTGAGCCCTCTGCCCGCATCATGGGCGGGTCAGACGCTGAGCCTGGAAGCTGGCCGTGGCAGGTGAGCCTGCACCACGGCGGGGGCCACATCTGCGGGGGCTCGCTCATCGCCCCCTCCTGGGTCCTCTCCGCAGCTCACTGTTTCGTGTCGTGAGTATTGTCCAGCCCCTACACTTCGTCGGCCAACCCGCATCTTGACCCCTCTCCTCTCCCCCCCTTTTTTTTTGCGGTACCGGGGATTGAACCCAGGGGCGTTCTACCTCCAAGCTACACCCCCGGCCCTATTTTTTATCCTTTTTATTTTGAAACCGGGTCTCACGAAGTTGCGGAGGGCCTAACTAGCTGAGGCTGGCCGCGAACCCGGATCCTCCGGTCTCTGCCTCCCAAGTACTGGGATTACAAGCGTGCGCCACCACGCCCGGCTCTCTTCCCCCTCTTTAAGGCTAACTTGGAGCCGAGCGGCTCGTTTCCCCTCCCTGCCCCGAAGTTGGGTGCTCTGAGAGGTATCATGGTTCTGGGTAAGGAGAGGCCGCAGCAGACTCATCCCACCACGCCGTTGAGTCTGAATCTCCCGGTTACAAGGTCCGCGGTCACCACTTCCAAATCGGATTCGCCCCTCCCCTTTTGGGAGTGGGTCTCGACCTCCACCGTCTCAGCCCCAAAGCTGACTCCGCCCCTCCTGGGTTCCTACGGACCCCACCTCCCTGACTCTGAGCCCTCGCATCCCTCCCAGGGTCTGCCCCTCCATGGGTCAACCTAACCCCCCTCCATGGGTCAATCTAACCCCTCCCCGCCCGGGCCTCGGCGCAGGAACGGGACCCTGGAGCCCGCGGCCGAGTGGTCGGTGCTGCTGGGCGTGCACTCCCAGGACGGGCCCCTGGACAGCGCGCACGTCCGCGCAGTGGCCGCTATCCTGGTGCCGGACAACTACAGCAAAGTGGAACTGGGCGACGACGTGGCCCTGCTGCGCCTGGCCTCGCCCGCCAAGCTGGGCCCGGCCGTGCGGCCCGTCTGCCTGCCCCGCGCCTCGCACCGCTTCGCTCACGGCACCGCCTGCTGGGCCACCGGCTGGGGGGACGTCCAGGAGGCGGGTGAGTGGGCGGGGCCCGGATGTGGGGGCGGAGCTTATGGCGAGGCGAGATCCTCGCGAGGGACCGCGGGGGCGTGTCTAAGGCCGCGCCCCACAGGTGGGCGGGGCTCCGGCTGGCCTCGGGGGCGGAGCCGCGGGCGGAGCCTGGGGGGGCGGGTTTCTGCAAGACCGCTGGAAAATTCCGCACCTGTCTCCATCTATCCTCCAACCCCCAGGGATTCTCAAACTAAGACTACTGAATCCCCACACACACCATTTCCGCCTCATCTTTCCTCCCATTTTCTTTTTTTCTGGATTCAGGTCCGACTAGGATTCCCATTCCAGCTCTGATAGTTCAGGCAAAGCGTTTCACCCAGTACATTTTCTCCTCTGTAAAAGGAGGAAAATAGTAGTGCCCACTTCATGGGATTGTTGGGTGGGTTAAATGAGAATCCAGAGCACAAACATAAAAAAGCTTATAGCAAGCTGGGCGTAGTGACGCCTGCCCCAGCTCCACCAGAGGCTGAGACCGAGACAGGAGGATCCCAAGTTCGAGGGATCCCTAAACTGCCCAAGAGCCTGGATAGTTTAGCGAGACCCTGTCTCAAAAATAAGGGTAAGGGGCCGGGCGTGGTGGCGTACGCTTGTAATCCCAGTACTTTGGGAGGCGGAGACCGGAGGATCCAGGTTCGCAGGCCAGCCTCAACTACTTAGTGAGGCCCTCCCCAACTTCGTGAGACCCAGTTTCAAAATAAAGTATAAAAAATAGGGCGGGGGGTGTAGCTCAGAGGTAGAACACCCCTGGGTTCAATCCCCAGTACCACAAAAAAATTAATTAATTAATTTAAAAAATAGGGCTAGGGGTATAGCTTGGAGCTAGAAAGCCCCTGGATTCAATCCCCAGCATCACAAAAATAAATAAATAAGAAAATAGGGCCGGGGGTGTAGCTCAGTGGTAGAATGCCCAGTACACCCCCACCCACCTCCATACACAGATATTTCTTTTTTTTTCTTTTTTTTTTTTTTTTGCGGTACCGGGGATT
Organism: Glis glis; assembly: GCA_004027185.1. NCBI lineage: Eukaryota > Metazoa > Chordata > Mammalia > Rodentia > Gliridae > Glis > Glis glis. The sequence goes on along the minus strand of PVJS01061731.1, from coordinate 3,128 downwards.
GAACGCAGGGGCGTTCTACCTCCGCGCTACACCCCCGGCCCTATTTTTTTTTATACTTTATTTTGAAACCGGGTCTCACGAAGTTGTGGAGGGCCCTCACTAAGTAGAGAGAGAGAGAGAGAGAGAGAGAGAGAGAGCTGAGGCTGGCCGCGAACCCGGATCCTCCGGTCTCCGCCTCCCAAAGTACTGGGATTACAAGCGTGCGCCACCACGCCTGGCTCCATACACAGATATTTCTATGTGCCAGCCAGGCACTGTGTTAGGTGTTAGAGATATACCAGTAAACATAAAAAGCAAAAACCCTGATTGCTCACAGCTTGTATTCTAATAGGGGGGCAAACAATAATTTCACTAAATAAGCAAACACTATGTTGGAAGGTATATGGGGGGAAAAGATTACTTTTCCATTCCGTCAGTGTTACCTTTGCATACTAGCAAGCCCTCCACAAATATTCCACATCTGCTGTGATCAGACCGTGCCAATGCCAGGCGATGGGAAGGGCTGCAGCCTCTGCTTGCAGGGGCCTCATCAGGGCAGGAGGTGACAGGGAAGTCATCATGAGTGCCTGTGTGGACAGGGCCAGGCCTTCCTGACACTGGGCCCCCAGGAGCTTTCTGGGGAGGGTTTTGTGTGTGTGTGTGTGTGTGTGTGTGTGTGTTTGTGTTTGTGCTGGGAACTGAACCCAGGGGCATTCTACCTCTGAGCTACACCCCCAGCCCTATATTATTATTTTTACTTTGAAACAGGGTCTCACTAAGTTGCGAAGGGCCTCACTAAGTTGCTGAGGCTGGCCACGAACCTGCAATCCTTCTGTCTCAGCCTCCCAAGTACTGGGATCACAAGCGTGCACCACCACGCCCAGCTCTGGGGAGGTTTTATGCAGAGAGGCAGGGAAAGATGGTGGCCAGCCTGGGGATCCTGGAGAAAGGCCAGGATGTCAGGTTGGAGTGAAGGAAGCGGAGGCAACAGAGACTGCCAAAGCTGCAGAGGCTGAACCATGACAGCTTTCAGCTACTCTGTTTCAGTTGAGAAACAGAGTAGCCCAGCACCTCCAGGGGTCCCCAGAACAATCCCCAAACTTCCTTGGTTGAGTCCCAAATAGAGGCTCAGTCATCCCCTGATGGTGGTATATGCCTGTAATTCCAGTACTTGGGAGGCTGAGACAGGAGGATTGCAGGTTCGAGGACAGCCTCAAGCAAAATAGCAAGACTCAACAACCTAGTGAGACCATTTCCAAACAAAAAATAAAAAAGGGCTTGGGGTGTAGCTCAGAGGTAGCATGCCCCTGGGTTCAATCCCCAGTACCACCACCATCAAAAAAAAAAAAAAGTTAGGATGGCACTGAGGACCCAGGTTTAGACCACAGGATCCATTTACTGGTTTTTTGGGTTTTTTTTTTTTGCGGTACCAGGGGTGGAACCCAGGGGCGTTCTACCTCCGAGTTACACCCCCAGCCCTATTTTTTATCCATTATTTTGAAACCGGGTCTCACGAAGTTGCAGAGGGCCTCACTAAGTAGCTGAGGCTGGCTGCGAACCCAGATCCTCCGGTCTCTGCTTCCCAAGTACTGGGATTACAAGCGTGCGCCAACATGCCCGGCCCCATTTACTGTTCTTGGTACAATCAGAGCTGAGCTGTGGAAACATTCCTCTGACAGTAGCAGAGTGGATTAGGGAACAGACCAGTCAGGAGGCTGGGTCCATCATCCAGGCCCAAAATGATGCTGCCCGATCTAGGGCAGTCCCAGTGAGAAGGCCAGGGAGTCACAAATGTCTTGGGAACTGACTAGAAAGGGGGAGTTGGAAAGGGATCAGGGATGACACTCAGATTCCATGCTTGGCAACTTGATACAGGATCACATCTAGTCTATATGGTATCTCTGTGGAAAAGATGCCCTCTCTGGACCAGCACGACTCCATGTTAAGCTGAAGAACTTAATGATTTTAGCCTCTACATGTATTCTTTGTTGGCTGGGGACATTTGCAGTGCACAACCTGCACAACCATCCATAACAGCTCTCACTGGATGCATACTGAGGTCAGGCCTGAAATGAGCACACAGGAAGAACACAGGAGTGAGAGGATGTGTGGTCAATGTGGCAGGCCAAGCTGCCATGGGACATCTTTTTTTTTTTTTTTTTGGCGATACTGGGGATTGAACCCAGGGGCATTCTACCTCCAGGCTACACCCCCAGCTCTATTTTTTATTCTTTATTTTGAAACAGGGTCTCACTAAGTTGCGGAGGGCCTCACTAAGTAGCTGAGGCTGGCCATGGACCCAGAACCTCTGGTCTCAGCCTCCCAAGTACTGGGATTACAAGCGTGCGCCACCACGCCCGGCCTGCCATGGGACATCTTGATGGAGATGTCCAGGAGGCAGCTAGAGGTGGTCAAAACTGAGCCCTAGGGAACTGGGTGCTCCACACCTACCTCACAGTATCTGCTTTCTGGTTGTGTCCCCAGACCCCCTGCCTCTCCCCTGGGTACTACAGGAAGTGGAGCTAAGGCTGCTGGGAGAGGCCGCCTGCCAGTGTCTCTACAGCCGGCCGGGCCCCTTCAACCTCACCTTCCAGCTATTGCCAGGGATGCTGTGTGCTGGCTACCCAGAGGGACGCAGGGATACTTGTCAGGTGAGGAGAGGTCCCTGCACCTACCTGGCAAGGCCAGATTCCTAACCCATAGGAAGCAGCTAAGGAATAGAGCCTCATCTGCAGAAACAGAGCAAGATTGCTAATGGAATCGGGGTTGGAGGTATAGACAGTGGTAGAGCACATGCCTAGCATGCACAAGACCCTAGGTTCAATCCTTACCACTGTCAAAGAAAAATAAATAAGTAAAGTATTAAAAGAGAGAGAGAAGCCGGGCGTGGTGGTGCACGCTTGTAATCCCAGTACTTTGGGAGGCGGAGACCGGAGGATCTGGGTTCGTGGCCAGCCTCAGCTCGTGCATGCGCGCGCAGGCACACACTCTGTCTCTCTCTCCCTGTCTCTCTCTGTCTCTCTCTCCCTCTCTACTTAGTGAGGCCCTCCGCAACTTTGTGAGACCCGGTTTCAAAATAAAGTATAAAAAAATAGGGCCGGGGGCATAGCACGGAGGTAGAACGCCCCTGCGTTCAATCCCCGGTACCG
>PVJS01061730.1:0-10911 GCA_004027185.1 Glis glis | reverse complement strand
AGAGAGAGAGAGAGAGAGAGACAGGGAGAGAGAGAGAGAGATAGAGCTGAGGCTGGCCGCGAACCCGGATCCTCCGGTCTCCGCCTCCCAAAGTACTGTGATTACAAGCATGTGCCACCATGCCTGGCTTATTCTTTATTTTCAAACAGGGTCTCACTAAGTTGTGGAGGACCTCACTAAGTAGCTGAGGCTGGTCGCGAACCTGCAATCCTCCTGTCTCAGCCTCCCAAGTACTGGGATTACAAGCATGTGCCACCACGCCCGGCTTGAAAAACACTTAAAAAAAAAAAAAAGAAACCTTAGGTTGCCTGGTTGTGTTGGGCGCCTCTCAGAACAACAAGTGACAAGAGGCGCCTATGAGAGTCTGGCTGGGATCATCTGGAAGGAGGACATTGGTTTGTGCAGGTGGGGCATAAAGAAAGTGGGTAAACAAAGATGTAGAGCAGCCAGGGGCTGTCTCGAGTAGAATTGGACAATGGTGTTAGAGAACACACCTGTTATCCCATGTGTAAGATACCGGTGCTTGCGCTCATGAGTAAATTCAATTGTCAGGCTACGGTGACTTGGTGTGAGATTACCCCCAAAGGTTCTGGATGGGGGGTGGGGTGGGGAGGACTGTATGCATAAGGGAGTCTGGAGGAGAACCTCTATAAATAGAGTCCCAATAATAGATCTTTCTGTATGGCCAAGAGCAGGATTTATTTATTTGTTTAGTCATTCTTTCATTCATTTATTTATCTTTTTTTTTGGAACTGGGGATTGAAACCAGGGCCATTCTACCTCTTAGCTACATCACCCCTGGCCACCCCTTTTATTTTTTTATTTTGAAATAGGGTCTTGCTAAGTTGCTGAGGGTCTCACTAAGTTGTTGAGGTTGGCCTCAAACTTGTGATCCTACTGTCTCAGTCTCCTAAATACTGGTATTACAGGTGTGCACCATCATGCCCTGCTTATTTTTTAAAATTAATTAAAATTTTTTGTGGTACTGAGGATTAAAACCAGGGACATTCTACCTGCGAGCTACACCCCCAGCCCTTTTTTTATTATATATATATATATATATATATATTTTTTTTTTTTTTTTTTTTTTTTGCGGTACTGGGGATTGAACGCAGGGACGTTCTACCTCCGCGCTACGCCCCCGGCCCTATTTTTTTTATACTTTATTTTGAAACCGGGTCTCACGAAGTTGCGGAGGGCCTCACTAAGTAGAGAGAGAGAGAGAGAGAGAGAGAGAGAGGGAGACAGGGAGAGAGAGAGAGAGCGTGCGCTCTCTCCGCCTCCCAAAGTACTGGGATTACAAGTGTGCGCCACCATGCCCGGCTTCTCTCTTTTGAAACAAGGTTGCTGAGAGTGCTTGCTAAATTGCTGAGGCTGTTCTCAAACCAGCACTTCTCCTGTCTCAGCCTCCTAAGTACTGGGATTATTATTTTTTATTTTGAAACAGGGTCTTGCTAGGTTGCTAAGAGTCTGGCTAAGTTGCTGAGGCTGGCCTTAAACCTGCACTCCTCCTATCTCAGCCTCCCAAATACTAGGATTATAGGCGCATGCCACCATGCCTGGCAAGAACAGATTTTATTTTATTTATTTTTGGTACTGGGGATTACACCCAGGGTGTTGTACCTCTGATCTACCCACCTTTCTTTCTTTCCTTCCCTTCCTTCCTTCCTTCCTTCCTTCCTTCCTTCCTTCCTTCCTTCCTTTCTTCCTTTCTTTCTTTCTTTCTTTTTTTCTTTCTTCCTTTTCCCTTCCTCTCCCTTCCTTTCCCTTCCTTTCCCTTCCTTTTCCTTCCTTCCTTCCTCCCTTCCTTCCTCCCTCCCTCCCTCCCTCCCTCCCTTCTTTCTTTCTTTCTTTCTTTCTTTCTTTCTTTCTTTCTTTCTTTCCTTTCTTTCTTCTTTCTTTCTTATTGTACTGGGATTGAACCCAGGGGCATTCTACCTCTGAGCTGCACCCCAGCCCTATTTTATTTTTACTTTGAAACAGGGTCTCCCTGGGTTGATGAGAGTCTCACTACTTGCTGAGGCTCAAATCTGTGATCCTCCTGTCTCAGCCTCCCAAGTACTGGGATTAAAGGCATGTACCACCACACCCAGCTAAGAACAGGATTTAAATCCATCCTTTTAGACCAGCACGTTTGCCTCTTTTGTAGCCCTTCTGGGATGGGGTATGTAGTAACAGTTGGGACAATGAGTATTTGAGAGAGGGTGAGGCGTCCCTCTGTCTGTCCTCGGCATACAACCTGATGGGTGACATGTCCCCCGCCTGAGGAGTTCCAGCCTTCGGCGTAGTTTCTGGCTACTCTGCCTTCCCTGGGTCATCATCCAGCCTTATATGCTCTTACCGGATGACAGTCTCGGGGACTTCTTTGGCCGTCCCTGTTTGTTAGGCCTCAGCCTGGCTGTGCCCTAGCACCTATCCACCCTCTGGGAGGGACCCCATCCTGGGGACACCCCAGGTCAAGGAGCCTGGGCCCCCACTCATGGTAAGTGAGACCAGCTAGTGGTATGTCTTCCAGCACACCTGAGCAGCCTCGGGATCCCATCTCCTCTGGCCAGCAGGTGGGACACTGGCCTTCACTTTCATTGTGTGACACTGGCTGTCCTGTGAGCCCCTGACTTGCGCTCCTGGTAGAGTCTTTGGTGAGTGTGAGTGGGTGACTAACCGTGTGTGCTTGTTTTTCCTGAGTGGCACCTGTTGCCTTGACCCCCAGCCTGATGGGTGACCCTCCCAGGGTGCACTGGGGACAGTCCCCTCTACCCCTGGCCTCCCTCGAGCCCCATCACTAAGTTGAGGAGAGTGAGGAGCGGTCCCACCAAGGGAGAGGTGGCCTGCCCCTCCCAGACCCCGGCACTCTGACCACAGCCCTGGTGCACGCTGGTTACTTACCCTGCTGCAGCAGTGGCATTGGGTGGCGGGAGGGAGGCAGGCCCTTGGCTCAGGCCCTTGGCTTGTTCCCATTGCTGGCTGGCTCCCATGGCCTCTCCTGGCGCAGCGCCTCAGCCGCCTCCACCCCTACTGCTCTGCCAGGCCCTATGGCGGCTCCCCTCCACAGCACTCGGGGCTCCACGGCCTCTGGCCTGCTCCTCCCACCAGAATCTAGGACAGTTAAGAAATGAGAGGGATGGGGACCTAGGACCTGGGATCAGTCAAAGGACAGAAAAAACAGTAGCAGAAAGGCAAGGAAGAGGGTGGGGATCCAGGCTGGAGGAAAAGAACAGAATAGCAGGTACAATGGAGGAGGCGAGCTGAGACGGGAGCAGGAGCGAGTCTAGAGGGGCAGCCGAAGGCGGGGTTGGCCTGCCTTGAAGCTGGCCAGGTTGATCCGGCCTGGCTCACACCTGTCTCCCCGGCAGGGAGACGAGTGATCCAAGTCACCAGCACCACCGTATGCTACCAGGCGGAGGGTCCTCGGTTTTTGTCTTCCCAAAAGGAAGATTTCAGTCCAAAGTCACAGATAGAATAAGAAAGTACAAAGGATTTATTTAAGTAAAGGAGAGAAAAGTACACTCCAGAGGGTGTGGAGCAGGCCATCCCAAGAAAGGGGGTGGCCTGGTGTCTTCTGAGTTGTACGTTTTTATGTCCTGACTGGGATCCTCCCTCCTAATTAATTATTCATTCGGGGTAGTTACATTAGTTTACCGCCAAGGTTTAGTGCGCCCATGCCAGTTCCATCATGTTGTGATTTTTTTCCCATCACCACCTAAGCAAAACCCAAGGTGGACGTGTGTGTGGAAACCTCATTGTAAATGATGTTATAATGATCCCAGAGGTTATTAGAAGGCAAAGTGCTAGCACGCTCTAGTCCCTTGGGGCTGACTGTATCCATTTTCGTTGCATCGACAGGGAGCTGTCAGACCCAAAGAAGGTGGTTCCTGGGTGGGGTACTAGCCAGTTGGGTGCAGCCCAGGGGTGGAGCCTGAGTTTCTCTTCCTCTCCCCACTTGCTCATATCTATCTAGCCTACCTATTCCAACAGAATCCCTAACCCACTTAGTGGGAGGAAGGACTGCCACGTCTCACTGTTCCATGCTTCTAACCCCAGCCTGATGGTGCCACCCCTGGCTGGGCACAACTGGGCTCTGCTTCCGAGAGCCATGGTGAGGGAGGGGCTGGGAGTGGGCAGTGACCCCACCAGAGATAAGAGCATAAGTGTAAGGTGTGCACTCAGCCTTTCCCCTTCTATGGCAATGAGGCGGAGGAGGCATGGGGCTTATCAGGGTTTTGCATAAGCTTCTCAGAGTCCATATTAACCCCTCTTGCTTCTGCACATAGTCAGGGTGGTATTTACAGGATGGAGCCAGCACCTCAAGGACACTACCATCTTGTCAGTGGGCACGAACTGAGAAGGTGGCAGAGCCAGGGTGAGTCAAGGGAACTGACACTAGCTAGGCCACCTTTTGAGGAGCAGGGGAAGACACAGATGCAGAGAAGAGAACTATTATTCTAGCACTTCCTTAGAAGGCTAATCTAAATCCAACATGCTCTGCCTCCTGCGCTATTTATTCTCAGGCTGTAAATTTCCAGGTAACAAATTTCAAACTTTCCGGGGGTGGGATAGGGGACAGATAGGAGAGGGGGCGGGACATTAAACAAAGGTTGGAGTCCAGGGCCAGTAGAGTTTGTCTTATCTTTATCTGTATTATTTACAAGGCAAAGGTTCTGGTATGAAATGAACAGGAAATTACAAAGATCTTAAAAAAAATAGGCAGGATGCCAAGAATATTTCTTCCTCCTCTCATTCACACCCGAGGAAACATCATAAAACAAATGGTTTTTTTCTGTCTGGTGGTCACTGGAGAGGTAACAGGAGATGGAATTTCTGAGATAATTTGCCTCTTGGTGACTGTTATGCTCAGACCCTTTGTCTCGGAGAGACCACCAGGAGACCAAGCCGTATGGAACCACAGAAGAGCCTTTATTCAAGCTTAAGCTTGGGTGCCCGACATAAACTGACACAGCAGTTCAGTACGGGGACCCCAGGCACATTTTTGCTTCAGTTTTTATAATTTTCAAACAAAGAGCCTCAGTTTCCCTCTGCTAATTGGACAGTTCCACGTGGGTTTGTCTGACCTTTACCAGGATTGGTTATAGATACAGTTGATCATCACAGACTGGTTAGACATTCGCTGTCCTTGTACATTCTATATTGGAAGATGTTTTTCCTAACTTTCCCAACTGTTACAATAATAGTAACCACAATAACCATTAATCTATAGAAGGCCATCTTGACCTCAGTCAGGAGGGTCCCAAGTAAGGACGTTTTGCTTTTCCAACGGATGTCTAGGTCAGGGAGTGAGTCCGCTAAGGACATCCTGCCTTGTTAGCCAGAGCCTGCAGCAAGCAGTTTTAACTTTGACTATTTCAGTGCTGTAAGGGGGCCCTTACAGTGACCACTGATGCAGAACGCGGTGGGATCCGGGGGGAGAGGCAGTGCTGCTTTGGACAACAGGGAGCGGCGATCCTGGCCTAGTTGCTTGGTGCCTCCTTTGCTCTCCCTCTTCTACTCTGTCCTCACCTTCACCAATTTCTCTCTTCTATCACTCTTTCTTTCCTTTGTTTCTTCTCTCCCTCCACTCTGTAGACAATCATTTTGGGGATTATGAGGAAGATGGTCCCTGGGAGGACATGGGCTTCCTGGGGAGTGGGAATCAGGGTAACCCCAGGATCCACAGAGGAATGAGACTTTGGTGGGCAGGAGGGGGAAGTTTTAAAACTGGGCATGACAGGCGGCTGTGGGCTGTGCAGTGGCCAACCGTGGGCTTCGTCTTGACTGCTGTGACTACTGGATGACCAGCTGGGACACCGGTGTGTAGGAACTTCATTGACTCACCCACCTGGCCGGGGCTGGTTCCTGTCAGGACACAGGACATGCAGATCTCTGTGCCAGCTGGTGTTCACACGGGGGCAGCCATCTCAGCCGTACTGGAACGTTTTAGGGGTCTGACAAAGGTTCGTTAAGAAGGCTAGAGGAAACGCTGAGAGGCAGAGGCCTGGCTTAATGAAGCCCCCATCGTGCCCCCGCTGGGCCCAGGACCAGGCAGTATGTCAGGAAGAGAGGTGGGCAGCCCCTGGGATACACCCACACTGGCCAAGGGAGTTGGAGGGGCCCATCCCACGTCAGCAGACAGCCACACACGACACTGGAGATGTCCGATGGCCATAGCCTCAGGTGACTTCATGGTGACCTGTCAGCATCTAAGGCTACAGCATGGGCTGGGGTAGGGAGGGGAGAAGCTGACCCATGGAGGAGTGACTTGGTGACTTTGAAACCACTTGGCTTGGTTTAAACTCTACCTGGCCAGATCCAGTTGGAACTTGAGCATATGTCTCCAAATGTCCAGCCTTCTGGGAAAACGGTGCTAGCTAAAAGTGGCCAGGAGGCAGCGTGGTCTCTAAGAGCTAAGTGGTCTGGGCCTCCCTCAGACTGACCCCGCTATGGTTTGCATATGGTCTGAGTGTGTCCCCGAAGGGTCCATATACCGGAGTGTAATGGTTTGGATTTAAAATGTCCCCCTCAACCTCACAGAAACAAGGTAGCAATGTTGGAAGTGGGGCTTGGTTGCTAAGGAGGGGTCCCTAGGGGGTGTGGCCTTGGAAATTGATATATCAAGTTCTCTCCTCCCCTGGGTCTCTCTCTTCCGGCCTCCATGATGTGAGGAGCGAAGCCCTTGTGTTCTGCTCCCTTTCTCTCCACTTCCCACCGCCATGCCCTGAGCTTCAGACCCTGGTCTGAGATCTCCAAAAAACTGTGAGCAAATCAATCTTCCTTCCTCTGAGTTGCGTGGTCAGGTCTTTTGGATTATAGCATTGAGGATGCGGACTAAGACATGGACGCTTGGTTCCGGTGTGGCAGTATTGAGTGGTGAGACCCTAAGAGGTGGGGCCCGGTGGAAGGTAATTAGATCATGGCGGCACTGTCCTTGGGCGGGAATAATGCCACTCTCACATAGCGAGTCAGTTCTCTTGAGAGCAAGTTGTTATGAAGTGCAGCCTCCCTCGTGCCTAGTCCCACCTGCACATGCTGAGTCCCTTTCTATTTCTCTACTGTGTTGTGACACAGCCAGGGGAGCCCTTGCAAGGTCACTAGTACCATTCCTTGTTGGACCCTTCAGCCACCAGAATCAAGAGCTAAATAAAGCTCTTTACTTTATAAAGTATCCAGCCTCAAGTATTTTGTCATAGCAGCACAAAACTATTATAAACCCTTTCACTCCCCCAGGACGTGAATGTATCTACTTCCCCTGAGCTGGCACCCTGAATGGTCAGGCCCTTCCAGGATAGAGAGGGTCAAAGGGAAGTTATCACAGGATGCCCCTTCCTTCCTTCCTTCCTTCCTTCCTTCCTTCCTTTCTTCCTTCCTATACTGGGGATTGAACCCAGGGGCATTGTACCTCTGAGCTACACTTTTAGCCCTTTTTATTTTGAAACAGGGTTTCACAAGTTGCTGAGGCTGGCCTGGAACCAGCAATCCTCCTGTCTCAACCTCCCAAGTACTGGGATTACAGGTATGCACCTCGTGCTGGGAGGCTGAGACAGGAGCATCACAGGTTTGAGGCCAGCCTTAGCAACTTAGCCAGACCCTCCTCAATTTAGTGAGACCCTGTTTCAAAATAAAAAATAAAAAGGGCTGTGGGTGTAACTCAAAGGTAGAATGCCCCTGGGTTCAATACCTAGCACCACAAAAAAATAAGAAAAAAATATTTAAAAAATGTTTAAGAACATGGAAATACTAACTACTCTGATTTGATTATTACACATTGTATACATATATCAAATCATCATACTGTACCCCATTAAAAGTACAATTAAATAGTAATTAATAAAAATTAAAATAAAATAATGTATTTTGTAAACAAGCTTAAATATTTTTTCTTTATATTTTAGTCAGAGCAAGATAAAAATAAGATTTAAAATGTTATATTTTCACCTGGACTCTTGGGCTGAACTCTGTGTCATTCTCTAACCTGGGGAATTCAGGGATTTTGTTGGGTTTTAAATTTTCATTTCAGTTGTAGAAGTAAAGGGAAATCTCCCCTCTGCCCTCTGAAGGTTCCCTGAAATAAAATGACAAAGATTAAATAGGGGACATTTTTCAGGAGAATAGTAAATGGTTTTTAAGGAAGCCCAGTGGGGTTGGAGGACATACACTGCCTGGGACCAAGTCCTTTGGGCCTGCAGAACAGACAATGATTTGTAGATATTTCTCTATGGGATTTAAATAGAGGACAATGGTGTGTGACAAAAGTCTGTCCAGTTGTGGTGACAGACTTTAGCCTCTCTTCCTGCGATAGGAGTTTAGATAATGAAATCCCAAGGAAGGGACCAGAGGTCACTGTTTTCTTTTTTGAAGGTCTGGACTTCAGGCTGACAAGGGAACTTGGCAGAAAGCCTGTCCTTGCACTGGGAGGGGAGACGCAGGGAGGTAGGAGGGACCTGGACTCTGAGGTGGGTCGAAGGCTTCTCAACATGTCAAAGTGCTGGTCTCTGGCATATAGTTTTCTGAGCCCCAACACAGTCTTTGAGAATAATCATTTTATTAACACTCCTGTGATTACTGGGGTAGGAAGAATTTCCATCTTCTTGCTTCCTTTCAAAAGTCTTTTTCTACCACCCTGAACCTCATCAAAATGTATGATTACAATGCACCAGTAAAAAAAAAAGAAAAAAACCTCCAAAATAAAAAGTCTGTCATCAGAAAAAAGAGTCTTTTTCTTCCATCTGGTGTTTACTTGACACCTGACAGAATAATTATGAACTTATATTTAGTCTATGGATGGTGGAATGTGATTCAGAAATCCTCTTAGAAATTCATGTCATGCAGTTTTATAATCCTATAAGAAGAATTCTAAGGATTTTCAGTCTTTTTTTTTTTTTCTCTTTGGGCATGGATCCAGGACAGATCGACATCCTGAGTCACTAGTTTGTCCTAGAGGCAGTTTGAGAAGACAGCCTGCCGTTAGTGAAGTTCGACCTTCTTGGCCACCAAGGAGGTTTCTCAACCACCGAAAGATACAACCAGGCCCAGCAACTGGGTGATCATTTGCTTACAGAACTTGGGTATTTGTTGTGGCGTAATTCTGAAGGCAGCAATCACAATCCTCTTCTCAGCATGTTTCTTACAGAAAAAGTAGAAAATAAAGATGATAAAAAAGAAAAAAAAATCACCCATCTTCCTACTATTGGCAAGTAGGATGTTGTTAACATTTTTAGTGGTGTTTATCCATTCAACAAATATTTAGTGAAGTGTTTATCCATTCAACAAATATTTATTGAGGAACAGTATATATTAATTGCTGGATTAAGCCCTAGAATGTAGTAGGGTCAAAACTAGATGCCTGTACTCTGACTTCCCTAGATCCCACAGCCCATAATACATTTGTACAAATGGGATCACGCAGCACATAGTGTTCTGTTACCTCCTTTTCTCACTAGGCTTATATAAAGTCTTTATATTTTTCCATGCTAGCATCTATAGACTAACACCATCATTTAAAACAGCTGAATCAGCTGGGCATGGTGGTGCACGCTTGTAATGCCAGTACTTGGGAGGCTGAGACAGGAGCCTCGGCAACCCAGAGAGGCCCTCTGCAACTTAGTGAGATCCTATTTCCAAATAAGAAATAAAACTGGGCTGGGGGTATAACTTGGAGGTAGAATGCCCTTGGGTTCAATCCCCAGTACCAAAAACAAAACAAAGCAAAATAAAAAAACAGCTGAATCAACCAGGTGCACAATTGTAATCCCAGTACTCGGTAGTCCAAGACAGGAAGATTGCATGTTCAAGGCCAGTATGCAATAACTTAGCAAGACCCTGTTTCAAAAAATAAAAAATAAGCCAGGCGTGGTGGCACATGCTTGTAATTCCAGTACTTGGGAGGCAGAGACCGGAGGATCTGGGTTCGCGGCCAGCCTCAGCTCCTTAATGAGGTCCTCCGCAACCTCGTGAGACCCGGTTTCAAAATAAAGTATAAAAAATAGGGCTGAGGGTGTAGCTTGGAGGTAGAACCCCCCTGGGTTCAATCTCCAGTACCACACACACAAAAAATAAATAAATAAAAAATAAATAAAAAATAAAATAGGGCTGGGGGTGTAGCTCAGAGGTAGAATGCCCCTGGGTTCAACTATAACACACACACACACACACACACACACACACACACACACAGCTGAATAATATATTTTTTTTTTGCGGTAGCGGGGATTGAACGCAGGGGTGTTCTACCTCCGTGCTACACCCCCGGCCCTATTTTTATACTTTATTTTGAAACCGGGTCTCACGAGGTTGCGGAGGGCCTCACTAAGGAAAGAGAGAGAGAGACAGAGACAGGGAGAAAGAGAGAGAGAGAGAGCTGAGGCTGGCCACGAACCCGTATCCTCCAGTCTCCGCCTCCCAAAGTACTGGATTACAAGCGTGCGCCACCACGCCCGGCCTGAATAATATTTTGTATACAATTAACCATAATTTATCTGAATTAGTGCCTCACTACTGTGAACTTGCATACAAGAAGCCCTTATGAGCCAGGCGTGGTGGTGCACGCTTGTAATCCCAGTACTTGGGAGGCTGAGATAGGAGGATCACAGTTTCGCGGCCAGCCTCAGCTACTTAGTGAGGCCCTCTGCAACTTAGCGAGACCCTGTTTAAAAATAAAGAATAAAATATAGGGTTGGGTGTGTAGCTCAGAGGTAGAATGCCCCTGGGTCCAATCCACAGTACCAAAAAAAAAAAAAAAAAGCTCTAGCTTTGAACTGGTGATTATTTAGTGCCTCCCTTTCCCCTCAGTTTTTTTTTTTTTTCAGTACTGGGGATTGAGCCCAGGGGCATTCTACCTCCGAGCTACACTCCCAGCCCTATTTTTTATTCTTTATTTTGAAACAGGGTCTCACTAAGTTGCAGAGGACCTCACTAAGTAGC
>PVJS01061729.1:0-10909 GCA_004027185.1 Glis glis | reverse complement strand
GGACTGAATTAGTGGTTGCTCTGATCCTAAGACTCCAGCTCTTAGACCGCTCGACCAGCTACTGGTTCCTCTGACTCTCCACGTGCAGTCAGAACCTGGGACTACATTGCTTCAAACTGTAAGCCCATCTGATAAATCCCTTTTTTCAAATATACTCATTCTGTGTATTCTGTTAATCTAGAGAACCCTGTCCAATACAGAAAGCAATCAGCATAAGGGCAGTTTTTGAGTAATCAGTTATAGCATTTCTCAGGCACCATGCAGGTTAAGATCCTAAAGAACTAGCCAGACAGATTAGGAGGAAAGAACAAGGAGAGGATCATTGAACAATGAGATAATATTTTATGGATGACAAATCTGGGCAGAAACCAAAAAGAACAACAGTGGAGAAATAGGATTTGGATTTGGTCATGGTCAAGGATGTGGGTAAATTCAATAATTTCAAAAGGGAATGAGATGCCTCCTAAATCTAGTTGTTAGAACTTTGCACATTTTCAGTAACAAGCTTCCTTGGAAGCTAAAAGCAATGATAGCAATGGTGACCTAATAGGGATAGCAATGGTAACCTAAGAGTCACAAGGGATTTGTATTTCATGAATGGTTGGGCAAGTAGGTTACTTTAAGGGAAGCGCCAGATATGTGTGAATAGTAGGATTCTCCTTTTCCCGAGAGACTTCACTTTGGGAAATGGTTTTATTATTGTTAGCCTCTTGAAAGGCAAAAACAAAGGATCATAATGGTTGGAATAACTTTGAGCTTTTACCCAAATGTGGTCATCGCTTTGCAAACTGGCTTGTTTACCTGATATTTTCCCTTAGGATCTCTCTCTCTCTTTCTCTCTCTCTCTGACTCATTTGCCCATCAAATGGTTCTTCTTAAACACCAGCTGAAAGCATTTATTTTTCTCTCTTACCCATACCCCTTAATTTGCAGCTGCATTTGCTCTTGCTTAGAATTAGTTACCCTTGATGATTGTTTCCTTATTGGCAATTGTGTGAAGTGTTTGGTGATATATTATGTTTGGAGGAGGCCAGGACGGAGGAGGAGCAGTGTTATCATCGGAACTCAGGGGCCTTTAAGCCTAGTTCAGTGCCAATGCACTGGGGGATTCTCAGGCTGTGGGAGTGCCATTTATACACCCTGCGGAATGTCCTAAGAGATCCACCCCAATGCACCACTCACAATGGGACTAGGCTTTTAAATAGCTTTTCATGTGGGGGGGAGGCGGGGGGGAGGTGGGGGGGAGGGACACCAAGAGCTGTGTGCATGTATGTTAACACCAAACTGATACTCATTGTGATGTGAGACTACAATGCACCAATAAAAACATGAAAAAAAAATAGCTTTTCATTTGACTTGAAAAGAACTGTTTCCCACACAGCTTTGTGAATGCATGGAAAATCCTATCATTTTCCTGTCTCTGCATCCTCTTCACAGGCAGCCCACACAGTTCTTTTCTCTATGTAAAAGACAGACAGGAATGGAGGGAGGAAAGGAGAGAAGGAAAGAGAAATAGAAGGAGAGAGATACATCAGATCATGCTCTGGGTTCTATGATGGCCTTTCATTCTTAACTGCTCTGTGTGAGGTACACTCTTTCACATAAAGGAGGCATGAAGAAACAATGTGTGGATAGAAGCTTTATCTGAGGGCTGGGCGTGGTGGCGCACGCTTGTAATCCCAGTACTTTGGGAGGCGGAGACCGGAGGATCCGGGTTTGCGGCCAGCCTCAGCTCGCACGCGCTCTCTCTCTCTCTCTCTCTCTCCCTGTCTCTCCCTGTCTCTCTCTCTCTCTCTCTCTCCCCCTGTCTCTCTCTCTCTCTCTCTCTCTCTCTCTCTCTCTACTTAGTGAGGCCCTCCGCAACTTCGTGAGACCCGGTCTCAAAATAAAGTATAAAAATAGGGCCGGGGGCGTAGCACGGAGGTAGAACGCCCCTGCGTTCAATCCCCGGTACCGCAAAAAAAAAAAAAAAGAAGCTTTATCTGACAGTCGTATCTCACACCCCCACCATCCACACTGCTATGTGACCACATTACACAACCACTTCCTTTTGTTTCCATGAAATACTTCTGATTATAAAAGGAATTATAAATGGAACATATGCTCACTGTTGAAAGTTTGTACAGAATCCCAAAGCATGAACAGGCAGAAGGAAACAGACTACCACACCCAGAGGCAACCATTGTTAAACTTCACTGTGTTATCAATGAAGAACTTCTTTAATAATTCATCAAATGTTTAGTGGATGCTAAGCAGCACACCTTTTAGCTATTGAAAATACAGAAGTGAAGAAACAAGTCCTTGCTCTTGTGAAAATATGTCCCCTTTTCTCAATATGCCCACTCCCCAACTCTAACATCCTCCCCCTTGTGTAGACCCTGGCTACAAGGGAGTGTTAATGTAGGCCCTGTCTGAGATGTTCCCTGACATTCTATCTCCTGAAGAATGTGTTTACTAGCAGGGGTTTGCTGTTTTTCCATCTTTATACAAGGTTTCCCTTGCTTAATCATGTAGCATCACAGGCGCTCTGCTCTGAAGTAGAAAAGGTCTAACACATGTGG
This sequence comes from Glis glis, assembly GCA_004027185.1. Classification (NCBI taxonomy): domain Eukaryota; kingdom Metazoa; phylum Chordata; class Mammalia; order Rodentia; family Gliridae; genus Glis; species Glis glis. The sequence continues at coordinate 8,348 of PVJS01061729.1, read as the reverse complement.
TGGGAATGAACATTTGTTCCTGTTGAATATTTGACAGCCACTACATCTTTTTGGGACTGACAAGAATTTATAGCAGAGTTCATGACTGACAGAGGGACTTTGAAATTTTGTGTGTGTGTGTGTGTGTGTGTGTGTGTGTGTGTGTGTGGTTTTTTTTTGTGGTACCAGGGATTGAACCCAGGGGCATTCTACCTCCGAGCTACACCCTCGGCCCTATTTTTTATACTTTATTTTGAAACCGGGTCTCACGAAGTTGCAGAGGGCCTCACTAAGTAGCTGAGGCTGGCTGCGAACCTGGATCCTCCAGTCTCCGCCTCCCAAGTACTGGGATTACAAGCGTGTGCCATCACGCCTGGCCTTGTTTTTGTTTTAAAACAGCAAATTATTGGACTGGTCCTTAGGTGACTGTAAATACCCATAGTCATGTCCCATTAGTCCAAACCTCTTCATTTGTTTATTCAGTTACTTATTTTTTCATGTCATACACTTATAGTTTTTTATTCTTGTATTGGGGCATTAGTCTCACATCATAATATAAATCATAGTGATAGTGATATACATGCACACAGTACTTGGTGGGCTTTTCCCCAGCTCCCTCTCCACTCCCCCCCTTCCCTATACAGGGTATTGAGATTGACATTGGTATTCTCACATATGTACATAATGTCAATGGAAGTGATTCCTTCATTGATCCTCCCTCTCCCCATTTCCCCCCTTCCCCTAGACCACCTCCCTGGCTCCAATGGACTTTCTCCTCCATTATCTGAGGTCCTTCTGGTATCTCAATTACTCCCAGCTTCCGCATATGAGAGAAAACAAATGACTCTTCACTTTCTGTTACTGGCTAATCTCACTTAACATAATGTTCTCCAGGTCCACCCATTTTCCTGCAAATGACATAATTTTGTTCTCTTTATTGCTGAGTAGAATTCCATTGTGTGTATATCCCATAATTTTATAATCCACTCATCTGTTGATGAACACATTAAGGGGTTCTTTAATGTGGTAGGGACTAAAGAAAGGTAAGAGAGGGCTAGGGTGTGAATGAGAGGCAAGAGGAAGGTACAACAGGGATGGATCATGCAGCTGTTTAAGTGTGAAGAGGAGAAAGATTGTGTATTAGCCAGAAGAGGGCCTTGTGTCAGGGAACAGGGCATTTTGTTTGAACTTTACTCTGAGACAAAACTGAGGACAAGTAGCAAGTACAGATGGTAAGGTTGAATGTTGAAATGAAGGGATAACTGATAAGAGAAGGTCACTGAGGAAAGTTCCAGAACATAGCCCAGCAGTTATCTACATGAGGGTGTGGCTCTCCCAGGAGGCATTTTGGAAATGTGTGAAACAGTCTGGGTTCTCACAGTGATTTAGGGATGTTGTGGGCAGAGTCCAAGGATGTTTTTTGTCCTGCAATGGGCAGCATCATGAAGAATGGTTCCATCCCAGACACCTTTCAAATGACCCACCAAATAGGAAAGTGTAAACCTATTTAGAATTATCAGAGCCTAGAACTTAACTCTGCTTTTTATATAAACAAAAGGTAGTTTTTACACAGCTTTAATATAAACTACAATTTCCAAGGATGCAACCACTATTAAATGAAGGGAGGACTATACAGTGTGTTGTGGGAATTTTAGCATTTTGGTATGGCATTTTTGTTCCTATTTGAGTTCCAGTACTGAACACCTGTACTAGTCTCAATTCATAACTATCACATAGAGATTCTATGCTAGGTGCAAACATTTGTCTACCGAATTATGTATTCTAATATAGTGCCTGAGGATTTGTATATTGAAATATATTTTACTATATTTTTCACTTTGGGTTGTTTTTTTTTTTTTTGCGGTACCGGGGATTGAACCCAGGGGCATTGTACCTCTAAGCTACACCCCCAGCCCTATTTTTTATTCTTTATTTTGAAACCGGGTCTCACTAAGTTGCGGAGGGCCTCACTAAGTAGCTGAGGCTGGCTGTGAACCCGGATCCTCCTGTCTCAGCTTCCCAAGTACTGGGATTACAAGTATGCACCACCACGCCTGGCTTCCCTTTGTTTTATAATTATAACATTAAATTAAATAGGAAGTAATTAGGTGTCTAAATCCATATCTTAATCAGTTCTGTGTTGCTATAACAGAATGTGTATATGTATGTGTGTGTGTGTGTGTGTGTGTGTGTGAGAGAGAGAGAGAGAGAGAGAGAGAGGCTGGACCTATTCTTCATCAGGAACCCACTCTCAGAGTAACTAACCTACTCCCAGGATAATATTAAAAATCAGCTCTTGAACATCCTACCTCTCAATAAGGTTGCATTGATCATTAAGTTTCAAGTTTCCAACACATGAACTTTTGGAGAAACATTCAAACCATAGCAGCAGATGATATTCGTTTCTCAGTAATAAAGAAGTGTTACAAAATATTTTTTATAAGAGGTCTTTGGGTCTTATCTAGTTAAGAATCACCAGCAAATTGGAAACATTTAGCAGAAGACAGTGGACCCTGCTATGGAGAAAGTGGTAGGAAGGGATGAGATGCAAATAAATTGAAGGAAAGGAGATCCGCAGTTGAGTGAGCTATCCTGTCCCTCATCCTCTGTCAAATAGGAAGATGGACTTAGAGTAAATGAAGACGTAAACTTCAAGAAAGCAATAGAAGCAGAGAAAAAAAGTTTGAAAAAGTAACTCTGGTGGTTGGGCACTGTCTGCAGACCATGGGAAGATTACCAGACAGTGTTGAAAGCCCAGATGAGGTCAGAGACCATGAATTTGTCAAGAGCCTCAGTCAGCACCATGCTATGACCTTTGCTAGTCGTACGTGCTCAGAAGGAGCCCTTCACTGTGGGAGCAGAGGAGGATGTTTGTATTCATCCAGGGTTGACGTTTTCCTAAGCAGGAGTGGCAGAAGAGTAAAAGGTCAAGATATCGAGAGCCAGCCTAAGAATGGTTTAAGCAATGTACCATGATTAGGGTCACAAGTAATGGCTAAGACACTGCTACATCATAAAGGGCCCTCTGTTTTACAGCCTTGATCAACCCCAGGGACCCCCAGTTCATCCTTCCTCTTCCCATTCTAAGGCTTAAACCATCTTTATTACCTACCTGCTTGTTCTACAGTAACTCTTAACAATTTCCCTCTGTTTAGCTGCATGAATATTTTTGCACTGACTTTCATGGGTTGGCATTCTCTCAGGACTCTTTCTAAAGAAAATTTAAGCTAAAAATAAGAGATATAGCCAATGGAAACCTGTTGGTTAAAAGCAAACAAAAATTGTAAATTCTCATGTGTACTCTGAAGAATCAGACGTGTATGTGTGTGTTACTAGGGATTGAACCCAGGGGCATTCTACCTCTGAGCTACACACCCAGCCCTTTTTTATTTTTTGTTTTGAAATAGGGTCTCACGAGGTTGCTGAGCATCTTGTTAACTTGCTGAGGCAGTCCTTGAACCTGCAATCCTCCTGTCTCAGCTTCCCAAGTACTGGTATTACAGGTGTATACCACCATGCCCGGCAGAATCTGACTTTTTAGAATTAGATCTTAAGAGTTTCCAATTTCCACATGTGGAAGTGTTGAGTGTTAACCTCTGGACACATAATTCAAATCCTTTCTTGCTCCCCTCTGCTCCTTAACTGCAGAGGAAGCAAAGGAGAATACAGGAAAAAGACAGAATCAGCATCCTATGGCCACATTCAGATTTGGTGACTTAAATACGGAGAGATGGGCGAAAGGGACTGTTGCCTCGCCAGTGGAGGTGTTGCAAGGTGAGGCTACTAGGCAGCTCAGTGACACTGAGGACATTAGGGACATGACTGGGCTTGGGGAGGGGGCACACTCGTGTAGGAATTGGATATGGTTTGCAGACAAATGCAGGAACTGATATGAAATGGCTAAAGCATCTCAGTGAATAAGATGCAGAAGATACCTGCCTTGAAAGATCAGAGATAGAAGTGACTAAAATTGATATCATAAATTGATATCAAGAGTATACAAGGATGAGGGAAACGGGTAGGAAGACACAATTCACAGGAGGGAAACCCAAGTGGCTAACGAGCGTATGAACAATTACACAAACACTAATAATCACAGAAGAGCAAATGAAAATGAGTCGCCTGAGATTGGCAAAATTTAGAAACTACATAATTTAAATCATTGGCAAGAATATTGAGTAATAGCAGCCCTTAGGCATTGGTAATGGAGGTGCAGACTGGTACAGCCATTTTGGAAAGTGCTTTGGAAGAACTTAATGGAATTCAGTATGAGAATAGTCTGATAAGAAGTTGTTCTCCTGTACACATACCCAAGAGAAATTCTTTTAAAGATCCATAAGGGATACCACTAAGGCTATCAGGTATTATTTGTGATAGTGAGAAGTTGGAAGCAATACTTTCTATCACCAGGTGAATGTCTAAGAAAAGTAATGTAGATGCACACAATAGTGCACTTAAAAGCAACAACTAGATGTGCACACTGCAAGGACAGATTTTTGTAAAATAGTGCCAAGTGAAAAACCTAAGAACAGAATGATACCATTTAGAATTTGAAATGCTTGCATATTAAATGTTCTTATATAGTCTGATAAGAAGTTGTTCTCCTGTACACATACCGAAGAGAAATTCTTTTAAAGATCCATAAGGGATACCACTAAGGGTATCAGGTATTATTTGTGATAGTGAGAAGTTGGAAGCAATACTTTCTATCACTAAGTGAATGTTTAAGAAAAGTGATGTAGATGCACACAATGAAAATGAGTCATCAATGAAAATGAGCCTCAGCTACTTAGTGAGGCCCTCCGCAACTTCGTGAGACCCAGTTTCAAAATAAAGGATAAAAAATAGGGCTGGGGTCGGGCGTGGTAGCGCACGCTTGTAATCCCAGTACTTGGGAGGCAGAGACTGGAGGATCCAGGTTCGCGGCCAGCCTCAGCTACTTAGTGAGGCCCTCCTCAATGTAGTGAGACCCGGTTTCAAAATAAAGGATAAAAAAATAGGGCTGGGGGTGTAGCTCGGAGGTAGAATGCCCCTGGGTTCAATCCCCGGTACCGCAAAAAAAAAAAAAGTTCTTGTATATTTGGCAAGAGTAATATATTTGTTTAGGAAAATGGGTCCATGGCTATAAAAGAAGCACTCAAAATAATAATTGATTTAACTGTTTTTGCTCCTGTAAAAATTCAGGTAGACAATCCATGAGCATATGGTATTTCAAAATCACCAGGCACCTAAGCTGCCACTCATAACTCATGGCTTTTATCCTGACTGTCTGATCTTCCCCCACAACCCAGCCAGTGGGAAGGGGGAACACGGAAAGGGAAGGACACATGTCCACCCTGTGAAGGTGGAATCTAGAAGTTGCAGGCATCACTTTGATTCATATCCCCTAGTTAAGTCATGTGGTTATGCCTAGTGCCCAGCTACAAATTCTATTACTATGTAAGGAGGACAGGAGCAGCACCTGTGTGGACATGCAAATGCAAGGAGCTCATACCCAGAACAGTAGGGCAGGGTCTGAGGAGGAAGGGAGGAGAGTGGGGAACCAGATGAAAGGAGAAGGACCACACATACACAAAATCAGAAAGTGTCCTTTTGTGGATGCATGATGCTAGGACATCATAACTCAGATTTATGATTGAGACAATCCTCTGAACCTGAAATTTATCAAAAAGAGAAGGAAAAAAAGACAAGAGAGAGAGGGAGGGAGGGAGGGAGGGAGGGAGGGAGGGAGGGAGGGAAGGAAGGAAGGAAGGAAGGGAGATGGAAAAACACGATAATTCCATCGAAAATCCTGAGGAGTTCCCAGGATTGGGGGAGGGAAACTCACCTCAGGACCTTGGGGTCCTTGGCTTCCATGGCAGACAAGAATTTCAGTACATACTGGTCAGAGACAAAGACAGAGGTTTATTTAGGAAAGTGAGAATAGACGTTCAAGGGAGAACTCAGGCCACTTTGAGAGTGTGAGAGTGGCTCTTAGGGTTTCACAGTTCTTATTTTATAGGACCCAGTGAGGGGGTGGGTAGGGTCCTACAGCAGGGGTGGAGGACTTCCTCTTAATCCCCAAGTTCTGGCATCCATGGGTGGTGACTGGGTGGAGCCCAGTCTTTAACCTTGTAGGGTGGAGTTAAAGATTATGAAGTTTCTAGATTAGATTTTCCCTTTCCTTCCCAGTTGGTCTCCTTTCTACCTAATATTTTATTTCTCCTATCCTACCTTGAAGGAAGGAAGGAAGGAAGGAAGGAAGGAAGGAAGGAAGGAGTGAGTTATGGTATGGTAATATGGGAGTTTCCAGGAGAGCAATGTGTGTGGGGGAACGAGGAACGAATTAATAATTACATGTAGGTGATGTCCCAGGACTGGAAGTCAATTTTCTCAATAGTGTCATGAAAAAACAAAAACAAAAAACAAAACGTCACTAAGCTGGTCACTGAGAAATTGCAGTTTCTCAGGTACACAAAGAGCTAATTACAAGCAAGGTCAAGAGGCAGGGTTTTCCAAGGTTGAGCATTCTATGTGTTGATGAGCTATCTAAATCCTCATTTACAAATGCCAGGAAAAGCAGAGGGAGGGGTAAAAGAGCCAACCCGGTGCTGCCATCCTCTGGGGTAGAAAGAAAGAAGAGGAAGAAGGAGACTGAGTAGTCTGAAGACTGTTTGTTGGAAAGCATGGGCTTGGGTTAATAACAAAGCTCATTTGACTTTGTGCAAAGTAGAAGAAAGGACTAAATAATCCTGTTATAGTTGATACTGACGTGGCTAGAATGAATTTCAATTTATTGGCTAAGACTTATGTTGTACCCCATGTTTAGGACAAAGGGTCCGAGACCACACTCAGTTAAGGCGGGAAGCATTTATTACCGCGGGGCCACCACTCCCCACAAGTCAAAAAAATGGCAGCCTCTTCTACAGTTCACTGGTTCCTTTTATAGAGAGCAAGCAGAGTTCGCAGGGTATGCTCGGAATTGACCAATCATAGTAAATTTTCCTTATTTAGAAGCAAGGGGGTAGGTCTAGGGGCATGGGCTGAGCAACCAGGCAGGGGTTAGGGGTGGGACTGGTCTGGGCGGAAGTGAGGCTCGCTTGCTTGCATCAGAAGTTCGGAAGTCTGCATCAGAAGTTCGGAAGTCCGGTCTGCACTGGCCCAGAGCTCGGTGAGGCGTGGTCCTAGGGGGGATAAGGGCAGGAACTGGTTTCGTCCTTGAGGGACTGGCTTTTTCCTTGGGGTGGTAAGGGCAGGGAGTTTAATTTTAGGGTAGAAAATGAGGCTAAAAAATTACTTATAGGGCATGTTATCACAACTTACACATTATAGAAGTGAGTTATTCTGTATTTAGCCAACTGCCATCAATATTCATGGTGGAATAGAAGGAGAATAAGGGAATAGCTTAGAAACTATATAGATCAAGTTCTCATTCCTGCTTTAGTACTGCAGGTGTACAGACTTGGGCAAGTTGCTTAGCCTCGCAAAACCTGGCTTTCCTCATTGGTAAATGGGTCTAACAGTAGCTGCCTAGCAGAGGGTACCTAGGATACAATATTCGCTGTGGTCTTTTCCCTATTATTTTTAGTTGGTCATCTGGTTAATGCGAAGTTTGCTATATTTCTAGCCAATAAGTGTGTGTGTGTGTGTGTGTAGAGAGAGAATGAGAAAATACTTAACAGTACATAGTTCATTTACATATAAAATTCTCATTCATTATTTTGTTTTGAATGCACTAACGAGTCATTTTACCCATTGCTCAACCACAGTTGATTCTGAGAAATATGATGACACATTCCATGAAAATAAGTGGGGGTGGGGACACAGGAAATCAAGTGACATGATGAGGTTTTTTGGGGTTCTTTTGGTACTGGAGATTGAACCCAGGTATGTTCCGTCATGGGGAGACACGCTAATTCTGAGGGGTCCTTGGCTTCCATGATGAATAAGAATTTCAACATGTGCCATCAGAAAAAGGCAAAGGTTTAATTAATTTAAGAAAGGTGGGGATACAGGTTGGGGGTCATCTCAAGAAAGGGAGAGGGAGTCTCCCTGTCATGGGAAACACATGCTAATTCTGAGGGGTCCTTGGCTTCCATGATGAATAAGAATTTCAACACGTGCCATCAGAAAAAGGCAAAGGTTTTAATTGACTTAAGAAAGGTGGGGATACAGGTTGGGGGTCATAAGTAAGGTGGGGATACAGGTGGGGGGTCATCTAAGAAAGGGAGAGCGAGTCTCCCTGCAGGCATCCATCCATCCAGGCGAGCCAGAGAGCAAGAGAGGGTCTGCGTGCTTTCGTAGTTCTTTTATAGGAGGGGTAGGTAGGGTCGCACAGTGGAGGGCAGGACTTCCTCTTAGTCCTCAGTTTCCCTGGCAACAGATAGGCA
>PVJS01061728.1:0-10912 GCA_004027185.1 Glis glis | reverse complement strand
TAGGTAGAGAGAGAGAGAGAGAGAGAGAGAGAGAGAGAGAGAGAGAGAGAAAGAGAGAGAGAGACAGGGAGAGAGAGAGAGAGAGAGCGAGCTCTGAGGCTGGCCACAAACCTGGATCCTCTGGTCTCCACCTCCCAAAGTACTGGGATTACAAGCGCCACCATGCCAGGCCCTCAAAACCTCTTGACCATGAAGTAACAGCAAGGACTCGTCAACTTCTCTCAGAGAAAGGGAAGAGTTAAATGAAGAGAGAGAGAGAGAGAGAGAGAGAGAGAGAGAGAGAGAGGAGAAGAAGGAGGAGGAGGAGAAAGAGGAAGAAAAGGAGGAAGAGGAAGAGGAGAAGACAGTGTTGTTATTAAGCTGTAAGAAGTATAAGAATCTGGGAAGATTCTATAGTCTTGCCAACTTTATATCCAATTTAAAGAAAGTTGAAGAATATTATTTTTATGACCCCTCCCACTTTTTTCTTTAGGGTAAAGATTGTGTTTTAGTTATCACTGCATACCTATGGTTTCTCAGTTTGTTGTCTGGCACCGTAGTAAGTGCCAGATAAAATTTTGAAAAGGCTCTGGCTAAGGGCAGGATCTACAAATCCATGATAAGAACAACTCAGTCCAGTGTCTTTGAATACTACCTCTGTGCTTCAAAGTCCTGAATCAGTTAGTTTTGCTGCTTAATAAGTCATCCTAAAACTCAAGAGTGCAAAACAAGCACTTGGCATTTCTCACGGTTCTGTGAGTTGGGGGTGGTTCTTGTGTTCTGGGCTGGCTTGGCTGAAACTTGATGGTCTGGTTTGGAGTCACTCACACCCATGGGCCATCAGCTGGAGTAGCCAGAGCCTATCTGCGTATGGGTTCTCATCCTCAGAGAGGCTAGTCCACACTGTGTCACATGGTTGTAGCAAGAGTGTCTTAGTCCATTTAAGAAGCTATAATACAATACCATGAACTAGGTGCTTTATAAAAAATAGAAATTTTTCACAGTTCTAGAGGCTTGGAAAGTCCAACATCAAGGTGCCGGCAGATTTAGTGTTGCTGAGGGCCCATTTCCTGGTTCATAGATGGTTCCTTCTTGCCATGTCCTCAGGGCAAGACAGCTCTCTGGGGTTTCTTTTATAAGGACACTCATCTCATTCTGAGAGCCCTACCCTCACAACCTGATCACCTCCCAATGGCTCCACCTCCTACTACTAGATCAGTGATTAAGTTTCAACATGTGGATTGGGGGCCGGAGGGGGATGAAAATATTTACACCAAGGTGAAGAGAGAGGGCAAGCCTCAGTGCATAAGCTTTTTCCAGTCCTCTCCTTGAGTCACATTTGTTCGTGTTTTGTTGACTAAAGCAAGTTGCATGACCAAGCTCAGTGGAAGGACTGCACAGCTCAAGGTTTGCATACAGGGGACACGAATGTGTTGTGGCTTGGTTGGCTTGGCTACTCTGAGAAGTAGACACCAAGATGGAATAATATGTGCAAGGATTTATTTGATTAGGGTAAACGCCAATGAGAGGCCATGGATGGGGGCTCAGACAGGCTGAAAGAGCCATCCGACCATCAGGCAAGTCTGACCCTGAGTAACAGATGGAGGGAAGGCAGGCTGGGCCCAGGGGTCCCAGACTATTCTACAACCTAAGGATGCTCAACAAGGCTTTCAGGAAGCCCTCAGGCCCAAGGTGGCTGTCAGAGGAGTCCCCTGTCTCCATGGAGTGGGCCTGCCTTAGTTTCCCTGTCCTGCTGTCTCTCTGCAAATGTGGTAATGAATTCCAGAGCCCAGCAGCTGGGGCGCTCAGTCAGGTAAGTGCCCAGAGTTGGAAGACAGCTGAGCACATTCTTGTGGTCACTCTTAGGTCATTACTTAGTTTATTATAGCTCCCCTGTTTCTACTTCCAGCCCAGACATCTCAGCATGGGGCCTCTATATCCAGTGTTATTCATAATGCTTCCAATGGTGTTCTCAGAGACTGGTCAAAGTTGACACATCCACACTGAACTCTTGATTCTACCACCAGATCTGTTTCTCTTCTAGTTTTCTTTGATTTGGTGAATGGTCCCTCCCTCTACCTGAAAGTCCTTTCATAGGCATGCCCTTGTGAGAGCCTGTCAGTCTTATATCTCAGTATTTCTAGACCCTGTCCTCTTCTCTCCAGTTCTAGAACCACCTACACCACCTAGAACCACCTACATCACCTAGAACCACTTAGACCAAGACATTGTCATCTGTTACTTGGATGACCACAACAGTCTCCTCACTGTTTTCTCTGTTTCCTCTTCACAGCCTCATGTTCCACATAGTAGACTGCATGATCCTGAAGTGTAAACACAATCATGCTACTCCTCAGCTTGATATCCAAGGTTTTAGCCATGGCTGGTGTGCCCTGCATGATCCAGCCCCTGCCCCTCCAGCTTCAACCTACATCTCTCTCCATCACTCACCACCTTCCAGCTACTCTGGACTCCTTTAGAACATGGCAAGCTCTTTCTCACTGCAGGGCAGTGAGTTACTTCATAACTCTCCCATCCTCTAACTCCCATTCACCTGGTTAATGCCCGAGTGCTGTTCAGTTCCCAACGTGACTGTCATTTCTTCAGTGAGATCTTTTACGTCACAGACAACTACCACCAGCCTATCTAATTCAGGACCCTCTATTACCCTCTCAATAGCATCCTATACTTTTATATCACTCACCCCAGATTGATTGACTTATCAGTTTAATATCTGTGTCTCCCAGACATAAAGTTCCCTGAGGCTTAGGATTGTGTTTGTATTGTTCATAGCTTTGTTCCCAAACTTAGTCCAGTGCCTGGCACATCACGGTGGCCTAGTCACTGTTGGTTGAATAAATACAGGTCTAAGGGAGGAGAGTGCTGGAGGTCTTGTAGGGACTCACTCCTCCCAGTGTTGGCTTCAGAGGAATAGAAGCTGCTCTCTTTCTGAGAATATGACCCCCTGCGAGGACAAAGTGTGCCAGGACCCAGCCCTTTTCTTCCCTGCACACTCCTTAGCACCCTACACCCCTCATCCTAAATTCATCAGCCCCAGGCCCAGGGTGCCACCATACTGAAGACACAGCCCCCAAGAGATAGCGCTGACCCGCTGTTCCTGGTGACTTGTGTTTTCTGAGTCTCAGTTTCCTCAGTGTATGTGGGGACGGAACTTACCTCTTAGGACTTGGGTAAAAATCAAATTGGTATGAATAACCAGCAGATACTAACTAGAGAAGGTCGATGCCGATCGAGAACAGGAGTTGGTGCTGGGAGGGCAGAGTGGCAGGTGGGATCCGGCTGAGCATCACCATGGTACCTGCAGCCCACCCTCTCAATCTGCTATCCTGTAGCATCTCAGAGCCTCAAGCCCAGGAAACGTTGATTAAATGAGCATATGAAATATTTGTGGGAGGCAGATGGTGCAAATTGCCTTGGATCTCACATCCTATTGGGCATGACTATGGTGGGGGTGTAAAGTGTTGGGCCTGGGGGAGGCTAATTTGTAGAGGCCATTCAAACCATTCAGAGAACTGAGCATAAAAAACTCAAATTGCGCCCTATCTTATTGTTTTTATTTTATTGTTTCTCTCTCCTTTTTAAGTCTTCATGGCACAGTTCTCAAAGTATGATATGCCAATGATATAATTTGCTTTGTAAACTGTAGGGCTTGTAAAATATGTATACTGTAAGCTGTTACATAGGAACTGGTTCCTGATAGGTTTGCTGATTTATTTGGCTTCTAAAGGTAGAGGATGTTTGAGGTTTGTACTGCTTTCAGCCTGCTATTGAAGAATTTTAATTCTCATTTTCATTGATCCAGAAACAACCTTCTGTTTTGGGGGGTAGAGAGCACAAATTGGTATTTTAAGGAGATCTAACAGACATAATTATATCTTAGACCTACCCCTAAATCCAGTGTGTCAAAAAATTATTAACTTCCAATATAGTGATTCGTGTGTGTGTGTGTGTGGGGATACTGGGGCATTCTACCTCCAAGCTATACCCCCAGCCTTTTTTATTTTTTGCTTTGAAATAGGGTCTTACTAGGTTGCTGAGAGTCTTGCAAAGTTGCTGAGGCTAGTCTCGAACCAATGATCCTCCAGTCTCAACGTCCTAAGGAGTGGGATTACAGGCATGCACCACCATGCCCAACTACAGTATAGTGATTCTTAGCATTTGTAATCATAGAACCCTTTGAAAATCTGAGAAGTATGGACTCCATACTGGTAAAATGCACCCCAAATCCTCACATGAAATCAAGGGACCCCAGAGCCCCACCCCCTGGAAGCCACCCTTTTTAGATCCTGGGTGGATCACCCCTGATTGAGGATGTGCATCTTGAATCAGCCAGGAGAGCACCAGGCAGAGAGGGGACAGGTGCAGGTGGGAGGCAGGCTCTGGGCTTGGCCTGCACTGAGAGTCTGTGCTACGAGCCACGCAGGCAGCAGTGTTTCCATCCTCAGTGTGCAAACTGGCCCTCTCTGAGGATGCCTCCTGCACTGTTCACGGGCGGGGCTCCCTTCCTCAGCTAGACCCTACTTGATTGAGAAGCCTCGCAGGAAGCAATCCAGAGCCAGACAGAGGAGGCGGAACGAGGGTGGGCAGCACCGTCTCCTGGCCCCTCCAGCCTGGCTGCTCTGGCAGTCTGTAGAAGGAGCTTCCCCCCAAGGGCCTCAGTCTCCACTCACATTAGCTTCCCTTCCTGAAGTGCCCTGCTCTCTCCCCTCTGCCCCTCTTCCAGGATCTCACTCCCTCCAGGAAGTGTTCGGCACCTCTCCAAGCCCACATCTATCACTGCTTCCCAGAATCAGTGTCCCTAGGACCCTCACATCCTCTGTGCTCCATGTTCCCACATGGACTTACCTCTTTTGGTTCACTTTTTTGAATTAACTTTTTATTGTGGAAAATTTCAAACATATACTGGAGAGGATAGTATAATGAACCCCAAGTATCTAGATTCAATAATTATCAACTCATGGCCAATTTTTTTCCCACCTAAACCTCCCACCCTACTTCCCCTCTGGATTATTTTGAAGCAAATCACAGCCATCGTATAATTCCATCTGTGAATATTTAAGTACTAATCTCTAGAAGATAATGGATTAAAAATCCCCACAATAACACTATCACACTCCCCCCAATTAACAATAATTTCTTAATGTTTTCAAATATCTAGCTGGTATTCAAATTTCCCAGTTGTATGATTTTTTTCCCCTCTCCTGTTGGTTTGTTTGAATCAAAATCCAATAAGGTCGATATGTTATATTTGGTTGAAAGGTTCCTTAAACCTTAATCTTTAGCTCCCTCCCCCACTTGGTTTTGGGCCTTACCATTCATTTGTTTATGCAACTTAGTCATTTTCTTTTTCTGTAGATTTTCCCATATTCTAGATTTTGCTGGTTATATCCATCCCCCTTGTGCTGAACATTTCTGTTCCCCAAATTTCCTGTAAATGAGTACTTAAGTCCATCTGATTCAGGTTTGATTTTTCATTATTTTACAAGATGACTTCCTAGGGGATGGTATGTACTATTGCCGCAGGTACACAATAATCTGGCTGCTTCTCATCTTGGGACATCAGCAGCCACTGAGGATCATTACCTAGATCAGGGTTGGACAAACTTTTCTGTAAAGGGCCAGACAGTAAATATTTTAGTCTGTGGGCCATGTGGTCTCTGTCTCCACTACTCAGTGCTGTCGTGGTAGCTGGGAGGCAGGCACAACCAATACCTGAATGGTCGACCTGTCATGAATGGGTTCCAATAAAACAGTATTAATAAAAGCAAGCAGGCCAGATGTAGTCCAAGGATCCCAGTTTGCTGACCCTTGCCTAGATTTTTTTGTTTCATTATGGACTAGCAAAATCTTAATATTCTAGTCCAGGCATTGTTTTTTTTAATTTAGGGAATGCATTTATAAGGAGAAACTTTCCTTGCACTATTTGACAACTTTTATTCTTTCTGATCATCCTTTAATGATGCTCCCCTCTCCCTTCACTCCACCAGAATTGCTCTCTGTAGGACCATCAGTGGCCTCCACATTGCTCAATCAGTGTCAACTTTTAGTTCTCATCTTGAGGTTCTTGACTCATCAGTAGTCGACATAGATAACTCCCCGATCTTTGAAGTGCTTTCTTCATCTAGCTTTTGGGACACACCTTTCGGACCACCTTCTGGGTGTTTTTCCCGTCACATTGGTAACTTCTTCTCAGTGACTTCTATTAATTTTTCTTCATCAACCAGTCTGTGAGCCTTGGAAACCCCCAGCCACATATCTCTGACTTCTCTTCTTTATCTATAATCACTCTCCAGGGTCCTGATTTTAAATAGCATCTGTTATGGTTGAGATCTGAGAGGTCCTCCAGAGTTCCTGTGTTGAAGGCTTGCTCCCCAGTGCAGCAATGTTCAGAGATGGGGTATTGGGGGAAGTGATTGGATCAGGAGGGCTCTGACCTCATCCATGAATGAATCCATCAATGAATTCATAGCTCAATGGTCTTGGAAATTTCAGGAGGTGGACCTGGTTGGAGGAAGTAGGTCACTGGGGTGTGCTTGTGAAGAGCATATTTTGTACCCGGCCCCTTCCTCTTTCTCTCTCAGCTTCCTGGCCCCCACATGGTGAGCCACTCTGTTCCTCCACGCCCTCTGCCATGATGCTCTGCCTCACCACAGGCCCATAGCAATGGAGACAGCAGACCATTGTCTGAAAGTGTGAGCCAAAGCAAATGTCCCCTCCTTTAAGTTGACTTTCTCAGGTATTTTGTCACAGCCATGAAAAGTAACTAACATACCACCTGTAGACAGATGACTTCTAACTATGAAGCTCTCCCCTGGCCCTCTCCCTGAACACTACCTGAACTCCCTGAACACCTGTATCCATCCAGTTGTCCATGAGGCCTTTCCATGGAAGTGTCCAAGAGGTGTTTCAGACTTCACATGTCCAAACATGAATTCTTGCTCTTCTCCATAAAGCCTGTTCCTTCTTCAGTCTTCCCTATTTCATATCATGATAACTCCATCCTTCTAATAGCTCAGTCCCCCAATACTTAGCATCGTCCTTGACACCTTTCTTTCTTTCTTTCTTTCTTTCTTTCTTTCTTTCTTTCTTTCTTTCTTTCTCTCTCTCTCTCTCTCTCTCTCTCTCTCTTTCTTTCTTTCTTTCTTTCTTTCTTTCTTTCTCTTTCCTTTCTTTTCTTTTCTTTCTTTCATTCATTCTCCAATCATCCGCACTGTCAGTAAATCCTGTTGGCTCTGTCTTCAAACACACCCACTTCCCACTACCTCCACTACTACCGACCTGGCTCAAGCTATGTCACCCCTGTCCTGGGTTGTTGCAACAGCCCAGGTCTACCTGAAGCAGGTGGTCATGCTATTCTGCTTGGAGTGTGTTCTCAACCCAGTGGTCCAAGGGACCCTTTAAAAGCCATAAGTCAGGTTATCTTACTCCTCTGTTCACTCTCTGATGGCTTCCCATCGCATGGAGTAAAATAGCCAGCAGAGTCCAAAGATACTGAAACCTGCCCCCACCTTCACCTCTCTGACCTCATGTCTGACAGCTTTCCCCATGTCTCTGCTCCAGGTCACATGGGCTCCTTGCTGTGCCTCAAATATGCTGGGCACATGGCTATTTCCCTAACCACATGGCTATTTTCTGACCCCCTGCACTCTAGGAAAGACAGTCAAGATCTCCATCAAAGAGGAGAGGGGTTGGCTTTCCCCGGAGACCCTTGAGGGAGCTGTCTGGTTGCAGATCACACTGGGAGCATCTCCCTGCCCTTCTTTGTCCTCAGCCCTGAAGAGGCACTACAGTGGAGTTGTGACTGCCCACACGGTTCCAAGATTGAAAGGGGAATCTGTCTTTCCCTCTGCCTCTGTGTAGGATACTCTCAAACCCCCAAGAAAGAGACCTGTTTTCTTTAAAAAAAAAAAAAAGCTTTCAGACCTCTCTGTGTTTCTGGACTAGCTGTGGAGTCCCGAGGCTGGGCTCTGGGGTGGGGCACCCTCTTGGGATTTGCAGCTGGCCGTGGGAGCATTTTCTTCACTGCTGAGTCTGCTTCAATGTTTTATTCTAAGGCCTGGAACTTGTGCCGGTCCAGAAAAAGGCAGTGGTGGACTCCTCTTTGGACCTTTCCACTCTTCTGTCTGTCGTCCAGGGATGCCTGTTCCTTGGTTCCTCTCCATTCATCTATGTGAAAATCGTGCCTGTCATTTTGAATTAGGATCCACACCTGACATATGGACGCCTTGGGTCCCTGCTGGAGGAGTGGATGATGTCATGAAGCAGAGGCTGCCCCCCGGAGTCTTTCCCTAGCCAAGCTGCTCATGTCAAGCCTGTGGCCCCCACACTACAGCATCAAGGGACTCTGAGCCATATGGGACCATTCGTGACCACACAGCAGAGCCCTCTGAATCTCATCTTTCCAAAGTGTAATTCCATACCTATTAAACACTAACTCCCCTCGACCCCTCCTAGCCCTGGAGTATTTTATTTTCTATCTCTATGAATTTTCCTACTCTAAATGGAATCATACAATATTTGTCCTTTTGTGTCTTGTGCAAAAATTTTGATTTTGTGCAAAAATCTTGTTTCACTTAGCAGATCTTTTTGGGAAAGTGTTTTTAAAATTTGTTTATTTTTTTAGTATATATATTTAAAGTATATAACATGATGGTTTTATGTGTGGGGTGGAGTGGGGTGGGGTGGTACTGAGGATCCAGGCCCTTGTGCATGCTAGGCAAGCACTCTACTACTGAGCTACATACCCAGCCCTTTTAATTCTTTATTTTGAGACAAGGTCTTGCTGAATTGCCCAGCTTGGCCTCATACTTACAATCCTCCTGCCTCAACTTCCTGAGTAGCTGGGATTACAGGTGTGTACCACCATGCCCAGTTTACAGCATGATTTTCTTTTCTTTTCTTTTTTTCTTCAGTACTAGGGATCAAGCCCAGAGGCACTGTACCACTGAGCTATATCTGCAGCCCATTTTTATTTTTTATTTTGAGACAGGGTCTTACCAAGTTGCCCAGTCTGGCCTTGAACTTGTATTCTCCCTGTCTCTGCCTCCCAAGTGCTAAGATTATAGGCGTGTGCCACCAAGCCTGGCAAACATATTTTAATATACATAATGTTTGGATAGGCATAATGAAGTGATTACTGTAGTCAAACACATCAACATATTCATCGTCACACAAGGTTACTTTTTGTGTAAAATCATTTAAAAATCTACTCTTAGCAAAATTTCAGTATATAATACAATATTATTAACTATAGTCCTCATACTGTACACAAGATCACTAGACTTACTCATTCTACACAGTTTCAAGTTTTTACTGTTGACCTACTTCTCCTCCCCTCCCCTCCCCACCCATGGTAACACCTGCTCTTCTCTCTGTTTCTATGTACTAAACTTTTTTTAGGTTCTACATATAAGTGAGATCATGCAGTATTTTTCTTTCTATATCTGGATTATTTCTCTTAGTGTAATGTGTTCCAGTTTAATCCATGTTGTCTCAAATGAGGTTTTTTCTTTCTAAAATGATTTTGGCTATTCTAGGTCCCTTAAGGTTCCACATTAATTTTAGCATTGATTTTTGTGCAAAAAAATGCCATTGGAATTTTGCTAGGGATTGCATTGAATTTGTAGATCACTTTGAGTAGTATTGACAACTCAAGAATATTAAGTCTTTCAGTCTATGAACATGGGATGACTTTCCATTTGTGTCTTCTTTAATTTCTTTCAGCAACATTTTGTAATTTTCATTGTCTCTTATTTTAAAAGTCCTCTTTATTTATAAAAATTTCCCTAGCCATCTATTTCCCCTATTGGTATCACTAGAAATGTTACAACTGTTACATTTCCTTGTGTTACCATCCATTTCCAGATATGTAAATATAATTATAATATATAGATTTTTCAAAAGCAAATAATGATATACAATAATAACTTGCTGTCATCCACCCAGTTTTCCGCTTAAGAACTGCTCTTGGAGATCCTTCTAAATCAGGACACTGAGATCTGCCGCTGTCTTTTAAAAGATTGTACATATTCCATAATTGATTTAGTTGATCTCCTCTTAATGAACCTAATTTTTAAAAAAATTGCTATTAATGCTTCAACGAATAAACATATAGATGTCACTGCACACATGCAAATATATGTGAAGGAAAAATACATGTGAAGGACATAGAATTGTAGAGCTAAAGGAAGATTTTTAAATTTTGCAATATTTAAAAGTCTTAAATTACCTTCCATGGAAGTTGCACAGTTTACCCACTTACTAGATTACAGTACCAGATTCCTTGCATCCTTGCCAGTGTTCTGTGGTCCTTGACTCTCTAAGAGATGAAAAATGGTATCTCCTAGTGCCAGTGTGCATTTCTTTTATTGTGAGTCTGAACATCTTTTCAAACATTAAGAGCCATTTATATTTTCTTTCCTGTGAATCAATTGTTTATATCCTTTGCACATTTTCTTATTAATTTGTAGACATTCTTTGTATATTAGGAAAATCAGTCCTTTGTAGTATAAATTCAGGGAGTGTTTGCCCAATTTGTAGTCTGTATTTTGAAGTTTTTATATTATTATGACAATTTTTACATTTTATGCAGTTGAATGTATCAGTCTTTTTATTACTGTTTTGGTTTTTTATTGTGCTGACAAAGGCCATCACAACTATAAAAATGGAGCCTTTTCTTTTTACTCCTAGTACTTTAACAGCTTTATTTCTTACATTTAGATCTTTTATTACTTGGTAATTTATTTTGGTATGAGACTTGAGGAAATGATCCTATTTAATTTTTTCCCACATGTCTACTCAGTTGTCCCAATAACATTTATTGAATTATTCAGTTCTTCCTCAATGGTTGAAATTCAATAGTTCTTGTAGGCAGATAGATCTATTTCAGTATTTTCTTTTTTTTTTTTTTTTG
>PVJS01061727.1:0-10912 GCA_004027185.1 Glis glis | reverse complement strand
AAAAAAAAAAAAAAAAAGAATAAAAAATAGGGCTGGGGGTGTAGCTCGGAGGTAGAATGCGCCTGGGTTCAATCCCCAGTACCGCCAAAAAAATAAAATAAAGTAAAAATAGAAACACATTTAGGCATTCTGGTAGGTAATTTTGGTGTCTCTTGTAATATTATTTGCATTTCCTCCTGTTTATTTGCTAAGTGGAAAGGGGAAACTGCATCTCATCGTGGGGAGAATTAGCTGTCCTCACCTAACTCAGGGATCGAACATGGAATCATTGAGAAAAATAAACATCATGAGCTTTAGGATAGAATGGAATATAATGAAGCCAGCACTATGAAGTATTCTTACCCAAGCTGTTTAATGGAGCTAACCATTAAATCTAACTTATAGAAAATATAAAGGAGTAAAGGAAAAAGGTAGACAATAGCAAAAGTAAACACATAAATCCAGTATATGAAAACACTGGCCCCATTTATCCCAAAAGTCATTGTCTTGGGGGAAAAAGGGAGGCAGATCTAGAATATTAAGAGATTTCGAAAATATACCATATATATATATATATATTTTTTTTTTTGCAGTACTGGAGATTGAACCCAGGGGCATTCTACCTCCGAGCTCCACCCCCAGCCCTATTTTTTGTTCTTTATTTTGAAACAGGGTCTCCCTAAGTTGTGGAGGGCCTCACTAAGTAGCTGAGGCTGGCCGTGAACTCAGATCCTCTGGTCTCAGCCTCCCAAGTACTGGGAACACGAAATATAATTTATAATCCTTGATTGGATTTTAGTTTTCAAAACCTATTTATAGAAAATAATTTAGGATGAGAAAATTTGAATATGGGCTTATTTTGAGATTAGGCTTTTAAGAAATACTATAATTTTAAGTATGATAATGAGATTGTGATATACATAAAATAAAAAAGTTTTTAGAGATCCATGTTACATATTTATGGGAAAAATGTCATGATACCTGTAACATTCTTTTAAATGTTTCAGAAACATAAGAGATGAATACAATATGACAAAATGTTCATTGCTGAATCTAGGTAGTAGGAATATGGTTGTTCATTCTATTTTTCTTTCTACTTTTTGGTATGTTTGGCTTTTTCCATAACAAAATGTTTAAGAAATGAGTAAAAAGGGTTCATGCAAGCTTAGTGTTATGGCTTGGATCTTAAACATCCCAAAAGGCTCAAGTGTTATAGGTACTAAAGTGCTAAAGGTCGCCAGCCTGTGGAGATATTGGGAGGTGGTGGAACCCTTAGGATGGCCTAATGGAAGGAAGTTAGATAATTAAGGACGTACAGGGGATATTGAGACTCTCACTCCTTCCTTTTCCTCTTCGCTTCCTGGCTACCAAGGGGTTAGCAGCCTCCTCTGCCACATGCTCCCACCACCGTGATACACTGCCTCACCACAGGCCCAAAAGCAACAAGGCCAAACATGGACGAAAACCTCAGAAACCATGACTTAAAACAAATCTTTCCTTCTTTAAGCTCATTTTCTTAGGTATTTATCACAGCAATGGAAAGCTGACTAGCACACTTAGATACTAAGAAATATCCCAGACATTAATACAGTTCCTCATAACACTATCTTAATGTGCCAAAGCCTACTGCACCACTCCTCAGGGCCTCTTCAGCTCTTTCTGTCTAGAACATTCTTTCCCCACATACCCACAGGCTCACTCCTTTCTTTGCTTTATTGTCACTTTTCAGTGATGGCTTCTGTGACTACCCTCTCACCTTAACTAAATTTGTTTTTCTTCATCATTTTAACACCATTTGACATTTGAATTAAAGAATATTAGTTAATATCTATTAACATTAACATGTTGGGCCCTGTGCTAAGTAAGCACTTAACATTTCATTTAATATGAACAACACTTTAAAGTAGATATTATTATCCCCATTTTACAATGGTAAAAATGGAGACAAATAAGCTGGGTGTGGTGGCGCACGCTTGTAATCCCAGTACTTGGGAGGCTGAGACCAGAGGATCCGGGTTCGCTGCCAGCCTCAGCTACTTAGTGAGGCCCTTGCAATTTAGTGAGACCCTGTTTCAAAATAAAGAATAAAAAATAGGGCTGGGGGTGGAGCTCGGAGGTAGAACGCCCCTGGGTTCAATGCCCAGTACCACAAAAAAAAAAAAAAAAAAAAATGGAGACAAACAGAAGTCAGGTAATTTACCCAGAGTTACAAACTAAGATTTGAACTAGACAGTATGACCCTATAACATAAACTCAACATTATATTGCTAATCACTGCTATAGAAAAAGAAAAATCTGAAGAATACAGTGTTAACAAATGTTTTATATATTTATTGTGTGTTATTAGGTTTTTAATACAAGTATACTACCTTGTATTACAAGTATACTGTCTGTGCAACCAATACTACTACCTTGGGACCCTCCAATCCTTTGCCTAGAGGGGTATAAGAAAGTGAACGGGACAGGATGATTATGCAATTGCAGGATCAACATTATTGCCCTGCTGAGGAGGTTTTTAAAATTATATTGATTTTAATAAAGAAATTCATAGAAAAACTTATTCAATCCTTTACAAAAAACCTATTAACAGAGATAGCTATCTAATATATAACCTATGTTACCTTACACTGTACATTTTGTGTGTGTGTGTGTGTGTGTGTGTTACTGGGGGTTGAAACAAGGGGCATTCTGCTTCTAAGTTATACCCCCAGCCCTATTTTATTTTTTATTTTGAAAGGGTCTCACTAAGTTGCAGAGGCTGTCCATGAACCTGCTATCCTCCCGTCTCAGCCTCCCAAGTACTGGGATTATAGTCATGTGACACCACACCTGGCTCAAAAATTTTTTTAGTAATTTAACAATTTAAGACATCAAAACTGGGAAATCAACATGAACTTTAATTCTTCTATAAACCTGTTTCCTAATAATAAATACTATAATTTCTTATTTAAGGTTATCTACCAAAAAAAAAAAAAGCTTCAGAAGGTTCTATATATACTCTTTCCATTACCTGGACACAAAAAGGAATACCTTTTCCCCATACTATCAAGTATTTGAAGAATGCTATTGTGATAACATACCCTAAAAGTAATTTTTTTTATCCTCGTTTTCTACCCTAAAATTAGACTCCCGGACCTTTGGCCGATGAAGCCCTCAAAACTGGTTCCCGCCCCTGGACAAAGCCCGCGAAACTGGTTCCCACCTGTACGCTCAGTTCACTGTCCCTAGACCTAACACCTTGCTTCTAAATAAGGAAAAATTTACTATGATTGGTTGATTTAAAGCATAACCCACGAACTCTGCTTGCTCTCTATAAAAGGACAGTGAGTTGTACAAGGGGCTGCCGTTTTCTGTCTTGCTGGAGAATGGTGGCCGCCACGGCTAATAAATGCCTCCTGCCTTAACTGAGTCGGGGTCTCAAATTTTCTGTTCCTCATTTGTCATTCAACAGCTATGGTTTTCACTCTTGGTCTTGCAAAATTTCTTGTAAGTTAGAAGGGAAGATTTTATAACTATTTCACAAATGAGAAAACTGAGCCTTCACTTATTTGGTCCAAGAACTAGAAATAAACAGAATTCAAGTTTTCTAACTCTTAACCAAATAGTCCCACCATAGATTTAAGCAAAAATTAAAATACAAATTTCCATCTGGCAGTTCTTAAACATAGCAACAACTTTTAGCATATTTAGAGATTAGGAATTATAGGAAAACTTTAAGAAAATTTTAAGGAAAAAATGACATTAAAAGAAATTTACAAAAGAAACATAAATGGCCAGTAAGCCTAAAAAGAATATGTTAAACCTCACTAAAATATGCAAGTTAAAAAAAGAACATGTTTTTGTCTAGAAAAGATTTTTTTAAGATAGTAATGACATGGGAGAAACAAGGAATTAGCAAAGACATGAGAGAAAGGAATTCCAAACATTGCTGGTAAAAATATAACCTTTTTGGAGGGCAATTAGACAATAAATTTTAAAAACTTTAAAGATTCCCATTTCCTCTGACAAATTGTGCTTCCAGAAATTTTACCAAAGGAAAGAATAAATGATGTTCAAAACAATTTAAAAAGGTAGGCATTACATCTTAAGAGCAAGTAATTAAATATTATTTTAGGGCCAGCATGGAGGTGCATGCCTGTAATCCCAGTACTTGGGATGCTGAGACAGGAAGAACTCAGGTTCAAGGCCAGCCTCAGCAACTTAGTGAGGTCCTGAGCAACTCAGCAAGACCGTTTCAAAATTTAAAAATATATATAAAATAAAAAAAAGGACTGGGGGTATAGCTAGGAGGTATAGTGCCCCTGGGTTCAATCCCTGGTACCAAATAATAAATGTAATTTTAGGTAAAAAGTAAGATATATGATTCTAAATTTCTTTAAGAAAAAATATAAAAGTGTATATATGAACATGGGAAAGAGATTGACACATTAAAAATGAAAATATTAATAGCAATTATATTTGAACAGTGACAATTTACAAATTTTTTCCATAATAGACATGTATAACTTTAGGACCACATGTTTTAAATAAACTGATATTATAGACTAACCTTTTCTGCTCTTCTGAAGACCACATTGACGTTTGGAGGAATGCTCACTTCCAAAGAGTCCCTGTTTAAAAATGGAAATGAATGTTTTATGTTGCTAATCTGAAGAATAATAGTCATCCAGGATGTCAATCTAAAATAGAACTATGCTATTCTTATGCTAAAAAATGCTTATGAAAAAAGATTAAAATTTAGTGAGTTTGAGAAATTTTACATGTAAACACAAAGCAGATTTTCTAGTCTCCATTTTAATCCTAATCAATCTTATGATTAATGTACAGTCTTTACCTTAGCAATTACTTCTAACTGTACTGGCATCTATTAGAGATTTGAATTTATGTGATTAGTTTACCACATTAAAAATAAGAAAAATATTGGTGTTTTGCTAAGTATAGTGAATATTCAATGTGTTCAAGATACCTTAACAAGAGTAGAACTCCTGCTTTTCCCAGAAGACGCCAAGCAACCCATTCTGCAGTTCTTTTATCAGCTTCATATGTAGCTTGTTGGCTAACAATAAAAACCAGAGGCAATCCTAGTTGGAGATGAACAGTTGAAACTTGTTGAGGATCTTCAGAAACTTCAGTCTTCATTTGAAAAAAAATAAGTCTTCATTGTATGATAACAATGTAAAGTTCCAACATTGGTACTTAAATCCTAATTCATATTATAAAGTCACAATTTAAAAACAAGTCTGTGAAATAAATCCAACCTTAATAAAAATAATCTCTTAACTTCCTGAGTTTAATACTTCAAAAGCACCCATATAGTTTAAACATTATAAAACCAACAGATTTTATAAGAAGCATAAAATTAAAACATAAACATAAAGCATAATATGCCTAAGGAATAGACATATATAGAGAAATGAAAATAAAAAGTGTGGCATTGATAAATAGAGATAAATATTTCAAAGGAGCCGGGCGTGGTAGCGCACGCTTGTAATCCCAGTACTTTGGGAGGCGGAGACCGGAGGATCCGGGTTCACGGCCAGCCTCAGCTCTCTCGTTCTCTCTCCCTGTCTCTTTCTCTTTCTCTCTCTCTCTCCCTGTCTCTCTCTCTCTCTCTACCTAGTGAGACCCGGTTTCAAAATAAAGCATAAAAAATAGGGCCAGGGGTGTAGCGCGGAGGTAGAACGCCCCTGGGTTCAATCCCCGGTACCGCAAAAAAAAAAAAAATTTTTTTCAAAGGAAATAGAACAGATAACTAATTCATATAATAATTTAGTATATAATAAATGACACATTACAAAACAATAAGGAACATATGAATTAAAACAGCAGATTGAATATGCACATCTAATTTCACTCCCTCCAGAAATCCCAAGAAAACTATATAAGTGAAAAAAATTTTTTTTCCAGTGCTGATTGAACCTAGGGCCTCACACATTAGTACTAGGTGAGTCTCTGCCACTGAGCTGCATCCCTAGCCTGGAGCGGAATTTGTGTGTGTGTGTGTGTGTGTGTGTGTGTGTGTGTGTGTGCGCGCGTGCACGTGCTGGGGGTTAAACCCAGAGGGCTTTTACCTCTGAGCTACACTAGAGCCCTTTTTATTTTTTGAAACAAGGTCTCACTAAGTTTCTGAGGCTAGCCTCAAACTTGTGATCCTCCTGTTCCAGCCTCCCAAGTATTGGGATTACAGGTGTGCACCACCACAATGTGCTCTGGAGTGAAATTTTTTTTCAGTACTGGGGTTTGAATCCAGGGACATTCTACCTCCAAGCTACACCCCTAGCCCTATTCTTTATTCTTTATTTTGAAACAGGGTCTCAGTAAGTTGTGGAGGGCCTCACAAAGTTGCTGAGGCTGGCTGTGAACCTTCAATCCCCCTGTCTCAGCCTCCTAAGTACTGGGATTATTACAAGCATGGGCTACCACGCCCGGCTGTGAAATTTTTTTAAAGAGATAAATATTCATATGTAAAGAAAGGAAAAAAGAAAATGCAACAATATTTTGGAACCTAGAAAACAGAATAGTAACTAATACAGGATATTCTAAAAAGCAAAACCCTAGGCCATAAGAGGGAACACTAAAACAACTCAGTTTTAACTATGTAATCCTAAAATTGCTCAGGAACTATCAGTGTCAAGTATATATAGACCTGGAAGAGACATACTGGAAGGGAAATGGAATAAAGGCTCTAAAATGAGAAAGAATACATCAAAGCTTTTGAGAAGTAATTAGATCCCTAGATTCCTTTCCCCAACGCTATGAGTTTAGGCGACTGACCCTCCTCCATGTCAGCAGGAATCTAGGGCAAGGCACTTCAGGAGCAGCTGAGAGTATGAATGCCATGCCAAAATCAGTAGGATTAAGTAACTGAATATTGATATGTCCCTTCTGTTACAGTTAGTTATAGCCTGTCCCCTTGAGTCATGAGGGTTGTAATCCCAGTGGTAACCTAGGTGGTGGGGTGTGGCTGGAGAAGGTGGGTCCCTGGGGGTGTGGCCTTAGGGATTGTGCTTTTGTCTTTGAATCCCCCTGCTTGCTGGCTCTCCATGCTTCTGGCCTCCATGATGTGAGGAGCAGAGCCTGTGTGTTCTCCCTCTCTCCACTTCCCGCCACCATGCCCTGAGGTCCAGACCCTGGTCTCACATGAGCTGAACCCGGAATCTCCAAGAAACAATGAGCAAATAAATCTTCCTTCTGATACATTGCATGTGTGGCCAGGACTTCTGGATTATAGCAGTGGGAATGCTGACTTAGAAATTCATACTGGGAGTAGGGCCACAGCTATCTCTAAGTCTGACCATGTGGATTGTGAGTCTTTGGAACTGTTCTGTGAGAGGAAGTTGGAAGGGTCAGAATGTGACTAGAAAGGCAGATGGTAGAGACTGTGCTCAGGAGATGCTGGAGGACAAAGAGGACTCCATAGGAAAATGGAGTAGAGGCCACACATGCTACATTCTGGCAAAGAACTTACTGGCATTTTGTCCATGTCCTGAAACTTTGTGTGAGGGCAAATTTAAAGATGATGGACTGATTATCTGGCAGAGGAAAACTCAAAACAGCAAAGTTTCCAAACTGCATTATGGAAATTGATGTTTGCAGTCAGCGAATTTTATCCCAAATTTCAGGAGTGGAAGGCAAAGCAGAGAGACTTCATGGATTTGCAGTTTGGCCAGAAAGGCATGTGTAAAGCTGGCACCCAGAAAGATGATGTTGTGGAAGAAAGTAAGATGTTGAAGGGAGGTCAAATGTTTTGCATAGTAATAAAGAAATGAATAAAGAAAGGAATGTGGTCGGGGCAGTTCAAGTCCGAGTGCAGAACCAAGGAAACAAGGGCCCAGAGGTGGTGGCTATAATGAAAAGGGCCTAGTGGCTGCCAGGATTAAAGCAGCAGTGATTGAAAAGGGCATGACTACCTTTTCCTGTTGGCAGTCAATTTGGGTGCTCACAGTGCTCATGTAATGCTGGCTTTTCTGGAAAAAAAAGGGGTCATGGAGTCTTCCACCCAGATTTCAAAGGAAGGTCCGGGAAGCCATGCAACATGTGGCAGAGTTGGAATCCCTGCAAGCAGGCACAAACGGATCAATGTGTGAAGCTGTGAGGGAGAAGTCAAAGCTGCAAGAGAAAAACCCCCATGATTTAGAAACGCCAGAAACATGGAACAACCACAGGAAAGGCTGTAAGCTGCGAGCCATGGAGCCAGGCTGGAAGAGTGAGTACACTGGCTACTGCAATCGATCACACCACAGGGGTGGGGCTGCTAAGGCCCACTGGAGATCACCTCTTACCACCATGTGCCCCAGATGCCAGAAATGGAGCCGCAGGAATAAATGCTTGCCCTGCTGGATTTCGATACTGTTTTGGTCCCATTTCTTCTTTCTATGGCCCTATTTCTCCCTTTTGGAATGCAAACGTTTACTCTGTGCCATTGTACATTGGATGCATGTAACTTGCTTTTTATTTTCATTTTTCTTTTATAGGGGCTCACAGCCAAGAGTTCACTTTGAGTCTCAGAGAAGACTTTGGCAGAGCGATGCAGAACTGTTAATACCTTGGGAACTCTTGGAGATGGACTAAATGCATTTTGCGTTCTGAAATGGGCATGAGCTCTTCAGGGGCCAAGGACAGAATGTTATAGTTAGATATAGACTGTCCCCTGAAGAGCTCATAAATTGGTGTACATAAGTTGATGTAATTGAGTCATGAGGGTTGTAATCTCATCAGTAGATAAGTGGATTTATCTGGATGACAACTTAAGTTGGTGGGATATGGCTGGAGAAGGTGGGGGGTCCCTGGGGATGTGGCCTCAGGAACTGTGTTTGTGTCTTTGGATCCCCTTGCTTGCTGGATCTCTGCTTCCAGCTTCTGTGATATGAGGAGCAGAGCCTGTGTATTCTCCCTCTCTCCACTTCCCATCGCCATACCCTGAGCTCCAGACCCTGGTCTCACAAAGACTGAATCCAGAATTTCCAAAAAACTGAGCAAATAAGTCTTCCTTCCTCTAAGTTGCATGGTCAAGGTTTTTTTTTTTTTTTTGTGGTACTGGGGATTGAACCCAGGGGCATTCTACCTCTGAGCTACACCCCCAGCCCTATTTTATTTTTTATCTGGAAACAGGGTCTCACTAAGTTACTGAGGCTGATCTTGAACCTGCGATCCTCCTGTCAGCCTCCCAAGTACTGGGATTACAAGCATGCGCCACCAAGCTCAGTTTAGGTCTTTTGGATTATAGCAGTGGGAATGCTGACTGAGACACTGTTTCAGTCAGTATTCTTACGGTTCTCAGTCAGCATTCCCACAGCTATCATTTAAAAGATTGACCACATAACTTCGAAGAAATAAGACTTATTTTCTTATGGTTTTGGGTTCAGTCCATTATAAGGCCAGGAACCATGGATCTCAGGACATGGTGTCAGAAAGCGGAGAGAGGGAGAGCACATGGGCTGTGTCCCTCACATCATGGAGGCCAGAAGCAAAAGAGCAATCAGGGGGAGCAGGAACCATATATAATACCCAAGGTCGCACCCCCAGGGATCTACCTTCTCCAGCCACACCCTACCGGCCTAGGCCACCACCCAGAAAAATCCATTTCAATGCGTTTATCTACTGCTGGGATCACAACCCTCGTGACTCAATTACATCAACTCCAAACACCAATTTATGAGCTCTTCAAGGGGCCATTCTATATCTAACTAACAGACAACTTCCAAGAGCCCTTCCCAAAATGGAAGATGCATTTTGGGGAATCTTGAATAACCTGCAAAACCTAAAGACACTGAATGGGGTTCACCAAAAAGCAGCTCAGTCCCAACCATCCTGAATCAACAGTTCTCATCAACATTCTCAGAACTTCCAACCAAATTTTTAGTTTTGAATTCTAAATCATGAACATATATACAGGGATTAACAAACATCTGAGTAAACCTTCTAATATAAAAATCAGAGACCAGAACCAATAGGAAAATGAGTTACATGGAGGAAACCCAGACCGCAGGAAGAAGATTCAGGAACTGCCACTGATAACCTCAAGGAGGTGGGAAAAATATATCCACAAGGAATTGAAAAATGAAGTTGAATAAATCTGCCAGAAAACAGAACAAAGATGGAAGGCAGGAAAGAAAGGGTAATAAAATTGAAGAATTAGTTCAA
Organism: Glis glis; assembly: GCA_004027185.1. Taxonomy (NCBI): domain Eukaryota; kingdom Metazoa; phylum Chordata; class Mammalia; order Rodentia; family Gliridae; genus Glis; species Glis glis. Next base: position 790 of record PVJS01061727.1, on the reverse strand, counting down.
GAGGTCCAGCATTCAGACAATGGAATCAGAAAGAGGCAGGGAGAAAACAGAAGGGAAAAAATCATCACCGAAATAAACACAAAAACTTCCCACAACTGAAGGACATGAGTTGCCAGACTGAAAGAACACACTAAGTAGCCAATACAGTGGGTAACAGCAGATAAACAGGAAAACGCATTCCTGTAAGCTTTCTGATTATTTAAGATGTTTTTAAAAGTATTTCCAGGGAGAACCCTATACTTACATATTTAGGCAGAATTCTAAGATGTAACATACTTACATATGTTAGGCAGAATTCTAAGATTATACAAGTCTTGTATTATTCCCTCCCTTTGAGTGCGAGTTGGACCGTGGAATAATGGTTCCCTTGATTAGGTTACATTAAGAGTCTGTTGTATGCTGGGCATGGTGGTGCATACCTGTAATCCTAGTACTTGGGAAGCAGAGATAGGAGGATCACAGGTTTGAGGCCAGACTCAGCAATTTAATGATGCCCTCAGCAACTTAATGAGACCCTGTTTCAAAATTAAAAAATAAAATAGGGCTGGAGGTATAGCTCAGAGATAGGACTCAACTGGATTCAATTCCCAGCACCATAAAAACAAAAAGAAAACAAGAAGCTGGGAGTGGTGGCGCACGCTTGTAATCCCAGTACTTTGGGAGGCGGAGACCGGAGGATCCGGGTTCGCAGTCAGCCTCAGCGCTCTCTCTTTCTCTTTCTCTCTCTCTCTCTCTCTCTCTACCTAGTGAGGCCCTCAGCAACTTCGTGAGACCCTGTTTCAAAATAAAG
>PVJS01061726.1:0-10912 GCA_004027185.1 Glis glis | reverse complement strand
TCTCTCTCTCTCTCTCTCTCTCTCTCTCTCTCTCTACCTAGTGAGGCCCTCCACAACTTCGTGAGACCCGGTTTCAAAAATAAAGCATAAAAAATAGGGCCGGGGGTGTAGCGCGGAGGTAGAACGCCCCTGCGTTCAGTCCCCAGTACCGCAAAAAAAAAAAAATTTTTTTTTTTTTTGTTTTGAAACAGGGTCTTGCTAGGTTGCTGAGAGTCTCCCTACTTGCTGAGGCTGTCCTTGAACTTGCGATCCTCCTGTCTCAGCCTCCCAAGTACTGGGATTACAGCATGCACCACCATGCCCAGATGATAATATCCTTTAATGTCCTAGATTGCTTGGCCCTCGCTACCTCTCAGACTGTGTTTGCCTTTCTCACCTGTGCCCAGACCAGTCTAGCTACGCCAGCCTTCTTACTGTTTCTCCAACATAGTAGTTGGTTCCTATTTATATGCCTTTTTTGTCCAGTTGTTTCTTTCATGTCTTTTTCATTAGGAATAAATTCCCTTAGAGCAGGGATTTTGTATGTAATCCCTACTCTTAGAACAGCGCCTGGCATCCACTTTACCTGCCATTAATATAGCTGCTCATGCTTTTGATTGGTTAATATTTATTTACCTGGTACGCTTTTCCCCCTGTTTTAATTCTAGAAATTCATCTCTGAGAGAGACATTGTTTTAGACTCCTTTAAGCATGGAATTATCGTGTGAGTTTCATGGCATCGTGAACCTATTTTTTTGGTGCAGGAACTCTGTCATCTGGGAATGACTGTGCCTCTAGAGAGAATGCCACACTGTTCCTGGTCTTCAGATTACCTTAACAGAAAATTTCTTTTTAGTTAATTTTAAATGGGCCTGATGGTAATAGGAGAGGAGAGGAGAAGTTTTTGTGTCTTTTTTTTTTTTTTAAAGAAATAGGGCTTCACTGTGTTGCCCATTCTGGCCCTGAACTCCTGGGATAAAGCTGTCCTCCTCGTTCCTCAGCCACCAGAGGAGCTGGGATGATGGGCGAGTGTCACAGCCTCTTGGCTGACAGGAGAGGATTTTTAGTGTTCTTTCATTTAATAAGCTACCAATCATTAAAGAGGTTAAATTTTGATAATTCTATTTTACCAGTGTAGCACATTCAGTCATCATGTAGTCCTAAAATTTGTTTCTGTATTTTAGTAAGCAAGCTTTATTTTTATTCATAAATTATATGCTTAGAGTCAGTGTATACCCAATGGCGTCAGAAAACAATTTAAAACCGTTTAGCTGCCTTGAAATAGAATATGTTTCTGAAAGAAAATTTATGGTCTTAATATTCTTAACTGACCGATCTTTTTCCTGGATTTGATATATCTCTTGTGAAATTGTATATAAAATATGTAGGATTACCAAAAGGATGAAATTGGTACTGGATGTGAGAGGCACACTACTTGGCACCTTGTGTGTGTGTGTGTATGTGGGGTTTTTTTGTGTGTGTGCGGTACTGGGGGTTTTTTTGTGTGTGTGTGCGGTACTAGGGATTGAACCCAGGGGCATTCTACCTATAAGCCACACCCCCATCCCTATTTTATTCTTTATTTTGAAACAAAGTCTCACTAAGTTGTGGAGGGCCTCACAAGTTGCTGAGGCTGGCTTCAAACCTGCGATCTTTCTGTCTTAGCCTCCCAAGTATTAGGATTACAGGTGTGCGCCACCACGCCCGCCTCTACTTGGCACCTTGTTAAATGCTCATACATGAATGACTTATTCTCACTTATCTGAAGTCTTACGAGGATGACAGTGTTTAAGTTAATTTTTCTTCTTAATAGATTCATCTCCCCATTGTGCTAGACAGTTTGCTCCATGCTAGTTGATGCAGAGTAGGGACTGTTTTAGTTGATTATTTTAGTTTCATTGATAAAGCATGTCTTTCTCTTTTGGAATTGTTTCACATGTGGGTATAATGAGGTTTTGTACATATTTAGTAGTGCAATGAGAAGGAAATCTATTAAATTGTATATTTTATTCTAAAACATTCTCTTTGAGCCAGGCATATTGGTACATGCCTGTAATCCCAGTACTTGGGAGGCTGAGACAGTTGGATCGCAGGTTCAAGGCCAGCCTCAGCAACTTAGTGAGGCACTCAGCAACTTCATGAAACCCTGTTTCAAATTAAAGTAGGGCTGGTAATGTGGCTCAGAGGTAGAGCATCCTTGGGTTCAATTCCAAGTACCACAAAAAAAGAAAATAAGAGTCCTTTTGAAAAATAGATTTTTGTTATGCACTCTTAATAAAAGACTTAGAACCAACTTCCAACTTTCTTTCAGGGTTGAAAAGAAACATACAGTTGGAGCTGGGCATGGTGGCACATGCCTGTAATCCCAATACTTGGGAGGCTGAGACAGGAGGATCGTGGGTATGAGGACAGTCTCAACAACTTAGTGAGGCCCTCAGCAACTTAGTGAGACCTTATTATAAAATAGGGTTGTGGACGTAGCTCAGAGGTAGAATGCCCCTGGGTTCAACCAGTAAAACTTACACACACACACAAAAAAAAAAAAAAAGGAAAGGAAAGGAAAAAGAAACATATAGTTGGCCCTTTGTATCTGCAGGTTCTGTATCTACAGATTTAAGCAACTGTAGATCAAACATTTAAAAAAAATTACTTCTGTACTGAATATGTATAGACTTTTTTCTTGTCATTTCCTGAATAATACAGTATGACAACTATTTATACAGCATTTACATTGTATTAGATATTGTAAGTATTCTAGAGATTTTCAGCGTCCCATAGGCGGTGTGTCCATTTTATGCAAATGCTACGTCATCTCATGTGAGGGACTTGAGCATTCCTGGATTTTGGTATGTGACAGGAGTGCTGGAGCCAGTCTGGGTAACCGGACTAGCTAAGAAAGTGGTAAATTCCAACATAGGTGAAATGGACAGAAATAATTCCAACTTTTAATTTTCATAAGGGAAAATAAATTTTGTGTAGATTGCAGCTGGGGTCAATATTGAAAACATGATTCAATAGCTCTCTGTAATGATTTGGTGTTGAACATGAACCTTGAAAATTATGGCATAGAAGAAATTCCATAAAATGTAGGTTAAATGAGGTAGTCATGTTTACCCAAATGTCCTGTTGACCTTGTTAGTAAAGAACATAAAAATCCTTCCTCACAGTATAGATTATATAAAAAAATTAATAGTAAACCGAATGGTTGGGAAGTTTTCTATGTTCCAAAAGATACATGTTTATAACAGTCTTGCTGTGTCAAAATATTTTATAGTGGGAATGATAGTATAATAAATACATTTTGTTGCCTTTATTAATGCGTAATAAAACCTGTTGAAGTTTTAAATGAACCGTTACATCCCTATCTGTCCTTTTGTCAAATGATGATAGCATAGTGAGATTTATTTTTGAGATTAATTGGTAGACGCTATCCTGTTTGAAGTGTCACAACTATTCTTTTCTTAAGTCGTAAATTCTGTGTGTGGGTGGTGACAAAACCACACTGTGAGAAACATTCTTTCAGCATGTCCTAGTTTGTTCTGCTCAGACCATGAAGTGCTGCAGAACCTTTAATAATCCCAGGGAGAGAATTTCATGCTTCTTAGGGGAGTACTTACTTACATATGGGGAATGACAACATCTTTAAGTAGACTATTTAGGGAAACAGGAAAGCCTCAGAAACCGTGAATGGTAAGAGCCACGTTGATTAATTTTAATGACATATTTACATTTTATGCGTCTACATATTATATTCGGCTTTCAGTGCTGTGAATGAATTCTCACTGAAAAGATATTGCCTTTTGTTTTTGATACAATATCACCATATATACTAAGTTTAAGATATAGAATATATATATTCAACTTAGATATTTAGATTTTTATTATATTTTGATGTAATTTAATCCTTTTTTTGGTGGTACTGGGGATTGAACCCAGGGACGTTTTACCTCTGAGCTAAACCCATTGCCCTATTTTTCAGTTGTTATTTTGAAACAGGGTCTCACTAAGTTGTGGAGGGTCTCACTAAGTTGCTGAGGCTGGCCTTGAACCTGCAATCCTCCTGTCTCAGCCTCCCCAGTACTGGAATTACAAGTGTGTGCCACCACACCCAGCTGTAACTTAATGTTTATAAACACTTATAGGATTAAATTTTATCTACAATATTTGATTTTTTTCTTTTTGTACTACTGGCGATTGAACCCAGGGATGTTCTACCTCTGGGCTATATCCCCAGCTCTTTTTAAATTTTTCAGTTTGAAATAGGTTCTCACTAAATTGCTAAGGGTCATGCTAAATTGCTGAGGTACTTAAATTTTTCTTAATTAGATGAGTCTCCCCATAGACCTTATAGTTTATATTAAGTAAGTTATTTATAAAAATTAAACTTTCTTAATTTGATACCTTTCCTTAACTTGTAATTTAGCATTGTCTTGATTTGTAATTTAACATTGTTAGATTATATTAATGTTTTATTTATTTATTTATTTATTTATTATTATTTTTTTTTTGCGGTACCGGGGATTGAACGCAGGGGCGTTCTACCTCCGCGCTACACACCCGGCCCTATTTTTTTATGCTTTATTTTTGAAACTGGGTCTCACGAAGTTGCGGAGGGCCTCGCTAGGTAGAGAGAGAGAGAGAGAGAGAGGAAGAGGAGAGAGGGAGAAAGAGAGAGAGGAGAGAGGAGAGAGAGAGAGAGAAAGAGATCACGCGTGCGCGCATGCATGCTGAGGTTGGCCGTGAACCCGGATCCTCCGGTCTCTGCCTCCCAAAGTACTGGGATTACAAGCATGCGCCACTATGCCCGGCTTATATTAATGTTTTAGATTAAGGAATTTTGAATAAACTATGAATTTGGAGCTTCTTAGTAAGGTCTTAAGAATTCTAAATTTGACTATATTGATAAATATGTAATATTTATATCATAATGTGATAATTATAGTATATGTATTCTTGAAGTTAATTTAAAATACTTTTAGTAACTTTGGACTCCGCTCATTCAGAATTTGCTGGAATTTGATGTAACCTACAACATAGTTCTAATTTCTTTTTCATAAGATGGTAGGGTAAATTAAGGAGATACATCTGATTAAGAAAAAGTTTAATTTTTATAAATTATTTAATATAAACCATGGGGATATGAACTACAGGGAGATATAATTAAGAAATTTAAGTACTATGGGTAATTTTAATTTTAGGAATCTGATATATTAGATTGAAATTGCTAGGTACATATAAATTTAATAAGGCATACCTTATTGAACTGTTATAATAGTATTTTGTATTTTTCTCTTATTTTTTAAAATTAAACTTTTTGAAACAATATTAGATTCAAATACAGATGCAAAAAATAAAATGGAGAACCTGTGTGTTCTTTATCCAGTTTTCCCCATTTGTAACATCATGCAAAATGATAGTATGTCTCTCGTCACAATCAGGATATTGATGTTGAAACTCCACATACTGCACTCACTTTTATGCATTTTTACATGCAAGTGTATATTTCATTCTATTCGTTTTTATCACGTGTTCAGTTCCATGTAGCAAGTACTATAGAGAAGAATCCGAACCGTTCCCTCGCCATCGATTTCCTGTGTTGCCCTTTTTAGCCTCAGGCCCCTCCCACGTCACCCACTTCTGTCCCTATCCCCTGACGGCCATTCATTTGTTCTTTATTTTGTGATTTTCCCATTTGAGGAGTGTTAAATGGATTTACGCGGTATGTCATCTTTTGGTATTAATTTTTTTCTCTTGCGCAAGTCCATGGAGATTCATGCAGCGTGGTGCATTCGTCCATGGTTCCTAGCGCCCTTGCTAACCCACTGCACGGTGTGAGGCCACCACGGGTTATTTCAGATCCACCCGTGGAAAGACGCTGTGAGATGGTTCCTATTTTTTTGTCATTATAAATAAAGCTTCTGTGAACATTTGCATACAGGATGTTATGTGAACATGTATTTTAATTTCTCTGGCATAAATACCCAAGAGGATAATTGCTGGGTCTTCTGGTAATTGTATGTTTAGTTTTTTAAGAAACTGCTAAACCATCTTTGGGAGCATGTGTACTGTTCTAGGTTACCACAAGCAATGTGTGAAGGAGCCAGTTCCTCAGCATCCTCACCAGCCTTTCCTGTTGCCTCTGCTTTCGTATTCATGTATGTTTTTGCCACCCACCAGGTGTGTAGTTGATAAGCTCCCTGTAGTTTCTGTTTGCATTTTCTTAATGGCTAACGTGTTGGAAATCCTTTCATGTATTTGCCACGTACAACATTTCTTCTTTGGTGAACCCTCTCTCCATGCCTTGGACCATTTTCCAGTAGGATGGTTTGAGGCCCTGCCCTTGAGGTCTTCCAGATTGGAGTTTGTCTTTTCATTCAACACCAGGGGCTTTTTCAGAGCTCAAGTTTTTAATTTTGATGAGGTCCAGTTTATCAATGTTTACTTTGATTCTTAGGATTGAGCCTTTGATTCGTAGGATTGAGCCTAGCCCTACATCCTAAGGACTTTCTTCTAGTTTTTTTTTTTTCCCCTAAAAGCTTAATGCTTTACTTTTTGGCTTGTGGTCTACTTTGGGTTGATTTTTGTACAAGACACGAGGTTTATTTTTTTGTGTATGAATGTCTGAATGCTGCATCACCATTTGTTGCAAAGGCTATGTTTCTTCTGGATTACAGTTGGAAAGTTGACAAGAATCAGCTGGCTGTATTTGTTTGGTCTATTTCTGGGTTCTCCGTTCTGTTCCATTGGTCAATGTGTCTACCCACTGATCCTATACTGTCTTTATTACTTTAGTTATATAGTTCACAATACATAGACTGAGCCTTCTCATTTTTTTTTAAGGTTCCTTTAGCTATTCTAGGTCTGTGATTTAGAATAAGCTTCCCCATATCTTCAAAAAACTTGGATGGAATTATGCTAGTGATTGCATTAAACCTACCAATCTGTTTAGGGAAAATTCATTCATTCATTTATTTATTTTGTGGTACTGGGGATTGAACCCATGGGCATTCTACCTCCGAGCTACACCCCCAGCTCTACTTTATTTTTTATTTTGAAACAGGGTCTTGCTAAGTTGCTGACAGCCTCGCTAAGTTGCCCAGAGCCTCACTAAGCTGCTGAGGCTGACTTTGAACCTGAGATCCTCCTGTCTCAGCCTCCCAAGTACTGGGATTACAAGCATGTTGCTACCATTCCTGGCTTTGACATCTTTAATATGTTGAGTTTTCCAATCCATGAAAATAATATGTCTCCATTTAATTAGGTCATTTTTCTTTCTTTTATCAATAGCTCATTCTTTTCATTATACAACTCCATGTTTTGTAGGTATCTCAGTGTTCAGTTTTCTGTAAAGTCATTATAATTTCTTTGAAGTGTTTTAATTTCTATGTCCACTTGTTCATTGTTAGCAGTTAAAAGCAACTTGATTTTTGTGTGTTGATCTTGTATCATAGAACTTAACTCATTTATTAGTACTAGGAGTTTTGTAGATTTTTTTATGTGTGTGATTTTCTTTTTTTTTTTTTTGCAGTATTAGGGATTGAGCCCAGGGACATTCTACCTCCAAGCTACACCCCTGGCCCTATTTTTGTTCTTTATTTTAGAACAGGGTCTCACTAAGTTGAGGAGGGCCTCACTAAGTAGCTGAGGCTGGCCGTGAACCCAGATCCTCCGGTCTCAGCCTCCCAAGTGCTGGAATTACAAGTGTGCGCTACCATGCCTGTTGTGTGTGTGGTTTTCTATGTAGACATAATGTCGTCTAGAAATAGGAATACTCATTCCTTCCTTTCCAATCTAAATGCCTTTATGTCTTTTTCTTGCCTTATAGTAACAGTAGTAGCTAGAACCTCCAGTAGTATGTTGAGCAAGAGTGACAAGAATGGACTTCTTTGCACTGTTCCAATGTAAGGAGGAAAGCATTTAATCTTCTATCCTTAGGAATAATGTTAACTGTCATTTTTGGATGTCATTTTTTGTCATGTTGGGGAACTTTCCCCCATTCCTAACTTGAGATTTTGTATCATGAAATTATATTGGTGTTGTCAAATGTTTCTTTCTGCCACAGTCGATATGATCATATAATTTTCCTTCTGTAATATGGTAGGATGCACTGATTTTACTTTTGAATGTTGAGCCAACCTTGCATGTATGGAATAAGCCCCACTTTCTTATGATGTGTAATTGTTTTTGTATTTTGCATTGTTTTCATAGTTGGGTTTGATTTGCTTATTTTTTGCTGAGGCTTCTTACCTCTATATTCATGAGAGAAAAGGTCTAGTATCTTTTTTTTCTAATTTGTCTTAATTTCCAGTCTTTTCTGTACTACCTTTGTCTGGTTTGAGTATCACAGTAATACTAGTGTTATAAAACGAGAAGCATTTCCTCTTTTACTTTATTCAATAAATAGTCAAAATTGATGTTAATTCATTTTTAAATGTTTGCCTGAATTTGGTCACCTAAATCCATTGGGCCTTCCAGAGATCAATGCAGGTGTGCATGTTGGGGAGGGGGTGCTTTTAAATTACAAATTCAGTTTCTTTAGTTGTGTAGTAAAAATCATATTGGTAAGTTCTGGTAGTGTGTGGTTTTCAAGGAATTAGTCCATTTCTTCTAAGTTGAGAAATTAAGCATTAAGTTGTTTGTAGTATTTCCTTATTATCCTTTAAAAATGGCAGCAAAGATTGATGTCCTCTTTTTCATTTCTAACATTTGAGATTTGTGTCATTTATCTACCTTCTCAGGTTTTCTAGAGTTTTATTACTTTTCTTTTTTTCAAAGAGCCAACTTTTTAAAAAAATTATTTCCTTCCTTCTGCTTCTTAGTTTCTGGAGGTGAGAAATTAGGATCATTTATTTGAGAGCATGTTTTCCTAATGTAAGTAGGCTGTGCTATCGGTTACTTTTTTGATACTACTTTTTGATATGTACATATTTTGGTATATTGTATTTTAATTTTCATTCAGGTTCATGGACTATTAAATTGTCTTTGGAACTTTCTCTTTAGCCCATGGATTATGTAGAAGTGTACTGTTTAATTCCTAAGTGGTTAGACATTTTCTATCTTTTACTGATTGCTAGATTATTTAATTGTGGTTATATAACATGCTCTGTATGATTTCATTTATTTTAAATATTTTGAAATTCATTTTATGGTTTTAGGACATAACCCATCTTGGTGAATGTTCTATTCACCCAATCGTTGTTGGGTAAATTATTTTGTATGTTTCAATTTGATTCTGTTGTTTGGGTGTATTGTTTAGATTTTCTATCTTCTTGATGCTTTTCTGTAGGACTTCAGTCAGGTTTCTCCTCCCAGCTCTTTATGTATTTGAGACTCTTGTTTTTTCATTTGTGAATATGTTTAGGATTGCTATGTTTACTCGTGAATTAATCCTTTGATTATCATGTAATGCCTTTGTCTCTAGTGGTTGGAAAGCAATAGCCCTCTATTTAAAATAATGTATATGGCCGGGCGTGGTGGCGCACGCTTGTAATCCCAGTACTTTGAGAGGCGGAGACCGGAGGATCCGGGTTCGCGGCCAGCCTCAGCTCTCTCTTTCTCTCTCTCTCTCCTTAGTGAGGCCCTCCGCAACTTCGTGAGACCCGGTTTCAAAATAAAGTATAACAAATAGGGCCGGGGGCGTAGCGCGGAGGTAGAACGCCCCTGCGTTCAACCCCCGGTACCGCAAAAAAAAAAAAAAAGTATATGACTTCTTTAAATAATTACGTATTTTCTGTTTTCCACTAATAATCATTTGACAGCATTTTTTCACTTTACCTGTCTCTTTCCTGTGTTTCTTTCTGTCGGTGCTGATTTTCTTCTTTGGCCTTCACTATGAGCTTCAGTTTTTGAATGCTGTCAATCACTTAGCTTTCAGACTTGGCATAATTTACCCTTTCTCTTCATTTTTTGATTATTTTTCCCTCCTCCCTAACTAGAGGGTGAGAATGTGTGTGGTCACATACTTGGACTCTTTCCTAAGGTGTTGTAGAAAGCGGCTTCTTCCTCCTGAGCTGTGCGTGCCTGGGTGGTCCCTGGATGGAGGATGCTGTGGCTCTGCTCAGCTTGGCCATCTACTACATATCACTTTATTGTGTAAAACCTCTTCCTGGAGTTAATTGCTTTTAGTATAGTAACATTTTTTTTGAGTTTCACAATCTCAGAACTATTTTGAATCTACTGATATTATTGACATGGTTGTTTACATTTAAGTGGTGACATATGTAAACTTTGATGTATTAAAAAAACAAACCTATAAGACTCAATCACTATCCGGAGCATGAAAGGGAGGGAAGGGGGAGGGACTAGGGTGGGATTGGAGGGAGGGCTAAATGTGCAATGTGTGCATGTATGATGTTCATACCCTGACATATATCAAAATGTATAATTACAGTGCACCAATAAATGAACAAAAAAAGTTAAAAAAAAACAACTTTGAAATAACTCTGTTAGTACCAGCTTCCAAAGTTCTCCATACTACATTGATTCCCGATGAGAATTTAACAGATCTTTTGGTAAAATGTTAGGGTTTTAGTAATAAGAACCATTGTCTTAATTCTAAATCTAGAGTAATTTTTGTACAATTTAGACTAAAGACTTGCAGATAGGTATTTGTATTGTTATGAGCTTTTAAATATTCATACAACACTTAATTACCTTCTTGTTCTTAATAATTTGTTCAATAGGTTATTTTAGAATATAATCCAAGAAGACGGGCATGGTGGCACACGCTTGTAATCCCGCTACTTAGGAGGCTGAGACCTGAGGATCCGGGTTTGCGGCCAGCCTCAGCTACTTAGTGAGGCCTTCTGCAACTTAGTGAGACCCTGTTTCAAAAAAAGAATAAAAAATAGGGCTGGGGGTATAGCCTGGAGATAGAATGCCCCTGGGTTCAATCCCCAGTACTGCAAAAAAAAAAAAAAAATATATATATATA
>PVJS01061725.1:0-10912 GCA_004027185.1 Glis glis | reverse complement strand
CCCCTCCGACCTCCCCCCAGCTCTGCTCCTCCACCCCTCAAGGTTCGGGCGCCTGGGCTTCCAGGTCTTTCGCCCTTCAGGTGCGATGCATGTTCTTTGTGCCAATGTCTGTGGACAGCCTGATTCACCCAGGAACGCCCGAAGAATTGGGTCCATGCCCCATACTCGAGTGACACAACCTCATCTCCTTTACATTCCTTAGACAGTGCCAGGGTGGCTAAACCTTGTCTTGGCCCAGAAAGAAATGAGGAACTTCGTAGAGGGGAAAAGGGGAGGGGAGGAAGGGGACCACGAGTGACCTCCCCCGCTGACCGCTCTCCCCCCACAGGAGACACCCAGGCCTCTCCCACTTCCTGTCCGTTAGCCCACAGAGCTGGCCCCGCCCTCTCCCCACCCCACCCTCACCCCCACACCTTTCCACCCACCCCAACAGAAGGCCTGGATAAGCCACTGAGCCCAGTTCAGCTCAGCTTCACCTGGCAGGTGGGGACCACGCTTTGAAGCAATGAGGCTGAGCCCTGCTAGGCCCACCCCCCACAGCCGGTTCCACCTCTCCCACCCGCCCCGCCCCCACAGCTCTGCATGTGACCCTGGCTCCCTTGGCCTGCAAGGCCTTGCAGGCCATTTATGCTTGGAAGGTCTGTCTCCCCCAGCCTAAGCGCCCCAAGGTCCGCATTCCTCAGCTCCGCCCTCCCACAGGCCTGTCTGCCCCCAGGAAACATTCTCATACTAATCAAAAGAAGGGTGATCACTTTCACCTAATCCCACTTTGTCTAAACATGAAACTCCTGCGTCCACCCCGCCCCCCCCAAGGTCATTCCACTGTGGCCCTTCCAGGTTTGCTCCTCTCTTCTCTTCACAGACAGAAATTTCATTTTTTGCGAGTTCATTGCCAGTGCTGTCTGCGTAAGGAACTTCTGTGCACCTTCCTCCCTTACCCCATTAGTGAGTGGCTTCCTTGAGGGCAGAGATGGCTGTGTTTGTTTGTCGTGGATGAAACCTTAGCATCTTGCACAGCGCCAGGCCAGTAGCAGACACTCAATTCATGTTTGTGGAAAGAACACAAGAATGAAGTATCAAAAGGACGTGGTGTGGTGGTGCATGCCTGTAATCACAGTACTTGGGAGGCGGAGAAAGGAGGATCGCAGGTTTGCAGCCAGCCCCAGCAATTTATAGCAAAGCCCTCCACAACTTAGACCCTGTTTCAAAATAAAAAAATAAAATAGGGCTGGGGGTGTAGCAGAGATAGAATGCCCCTGGGTTCAAGCCCCAATACCACACAAAAAGGGGTCTGTGTGGTGGTGCATGCCTGTAATCCCAGTACTTGTGAGGTTGAGACAGGAGGATTACAGGTTTGAGGACAGCCTTGGCAACTTAGCAAGGCCCTCAATGACTTAGGGAGACCCTGTTTCAAAATAAAAAATAAAATAGGACCTGGGTGTGGTGGCACATGCCTGTAATCCCAGTACTTGGGAGGCTGAGACAGGAGGATCACAGGTTCGAGGCCAGCCTCAGCAACTTAGAGAGAACCTGTTTCAAAATAAAAAATAAAAGAGAGCTGGGGGTGTAGCTGGGAGGTAAAATGTCCCTGGGTTCATTCCCCAGTGCCACACACACAAACGAACAAAAGAAAGAAAATGATTGATTGATTTAATGAATGAATGAATGAATGAATAGTCCCGGTCAGTCAGCATCTGAACTGCATTACCAGGGGTACACTCAGCACCCCTAGATGTCATGTACTCTTTCTTACATGAGAATGGGAGAAATGTGCAAATTCTGAAGTTCCATGGGTATATTTTGCCTTGTTAGTTACACACCTGCACTGTGTTCGCTGGGGGTATGCAAACACACTGCAGGTAGACGAGTGTGCAGGGTGCGTGCATGTGTCCCAAGTGTGGGGACTTGTGCATGTGAGCCTCTGTGTGTCAAAGGGCCCTGGTCTGGCCAGCAAAGCCACAAGCTCAGTGGTTGGTCGGTTCTTCCTCCTACAGGGGCTCAGCCTAAACTGCAGTTGTGACAATGACAAGCCTAGCTAAAGCTTCTCAAGGAGGCTGTGGGGACATGGGGAGGGCTGCGGTTCTGCTGGTCAAAAGGCAGCTGTTGCTGTGTGCTTCCCAGGAAGTGATAGCCAAGGTTTCCATCCAATCCATTCTGCTGTGGCGGGGCAGCCAGGGCAGGGCACTGGACCCGATGGAAACCTTGGCTATCAACACAAAGAGAGGTTTAAAGTAAAAGAGAGCAGGGCGTGGTGATGATACACGCCTGTAATCCCAGTACTTGGGAGGCTGACACAGGAGGATCACAGGTTTGAGGGCAGCCTCAGAGACTTAGGGAGACTGCAACTTAGTGAGACCCTGTTTCCAAATTTAAAAAAAAAAAAAGGGCTGGGGTTGTAGCTCAGAGGTAGAATGCTCCAGGGTTCAATCCCCAGTACCTCAAAAAAACAAAAAAGTAAGAGATGATCACAGTGGTCTCTAATGTGCCCTCATGTTTAAGTATCTAAATTTGGGACTTCATTGGTACAGGTTCTACTGGTCCAGGCTGGTGAGATCTCAGGAGGTGGGGTGGGGCTGATCCTGGTGATTTTGTTCCGTTCCAGTCCTGAAGCCAAGGTGAAGGGGTGTAGAGGGAGGGAGTAGCTGTCATATTGTCTTGGCCAAGGCTAAGAACCCCCCCATAGAACCTTCTAGTCCAGAAAGTTTCCCCCTCCCCCTTCAGATATTTGAGGATTTGAAAGTAAGAGGAGGAGAGAGGCTCATTTGCATGTTTGCTCACTCTCCCCCAGTCCCTCAAAATAACCTCCCTCTCCCAGGAACCTGAAACCAAAGAAGTCACCACCACAGAAGGCCGGCCCTGCTGGAGGCCTGAAAGGCCCACACCAGGGGTTCCTGGCTCCAGGGTCTTTCCAGAGCCACTTGGCTGGGACAGGGCTTCAGTGGCCTAGAGCCCTTACCCTGCCTTGCTGGCCAAGTGGAGGTTCAGGGGGCACACAGAGACACCTGGCTCAGGGAATTGAGGTATCAGGGAATACTTAGTAATTGGTGGGGGTCCCCGCCACCCTGTTTCGCCATTGCACAGCGCACAGCTGTTTGTAGTCAATGTCCACTCCCAGAGTCTGTCTTCCTGGGGAGCTACGTGGCCCCTGGCAGCTGCTCTGAATGTGAGCAGGCTGGACACCCCTGGGTCCCAGTCTGTAAGTGCACACCTCTGGCTCTGTGGTTCTGACTGCATTTCAAAAGCAAAGCAAAATAGAAGTGGTTTGAGTTGCTTCTGGGTCACCACAACCAGGCCCCCTGCAGAGGTACAGACCCTTCCGGGAGCAGAGCTGTCACTGGAACATATCAAGCAGTGTCCAGTGCCCACCCATCTGGGCCTCCACTACAGGAAATAGCCCCATGTGAAAGCCATGGCCACAGCCTCCGCAGACTGGGTTAAATCTACACCCATCAGCTGAGCCAGAGGTGCTCACAGAGTTGCTGGTTAACACCCATGGCATTTTCTCACATGCCAGTAATCATAGGGGCCAGATGATCAGCTGGGCCACACAGCCCAATTCTCCTTCCCGGGCTCCTCATCCCCCTGGAGCCAGCTCTTACTCATGAAATACCTCGTCCTCCATGAAACCTTTCTGGAATTCTCTGGAAAGGAAGTGACAATTTCCTTCATGCCATTTCCCACTCCCTCAACACTCCTCCCCCACAATGACAACAAAATGGAAACTCCCCCCAACAGCTGTACCCTCTCCTTAAAAACAGTCCCTCCTCTGGCTACTAGTCATCAAGCAGAGAATGCCCTGGTTGCAGCTCATAACCAGTGGTGTGGATTTAAGAGCCAGAGGGCCAGAGTCAGAAGTCCAGTCTGCAGTCCTGGACGGGGCAGAAAGAGCCATCTACAGGCCTCAGAGCCACACCGCTGGTCCAGTTAGGGCTGGACTCATCAGCCAGTGAGGCCACCTTCTCAAGCAATTGCCCAGAGAAGGGGCCCGGCTGGCCACAGCTATTTTGTGTGTGTGTGTGTGTGTGGTACTGGGGACTGAACTAAATAAAGGATGTTCTACCTCCGAGCTACACCCCCAGCCCTATTTTATTCTTTATTTTGAAACAGGGTCTCGCTAAGTTGCGGAGGGCCTCACAAGTTGCTGAGGCTGGCTGTGAACCTGGGATCCTCCTGTCTCAGCCTCCCAAGTACGGGGATTACAAACATGCGCCACCACGCCCGGCTTGGCCACAATTATTTTGTCAGTCCCTCTCCTCTATTCATTTCTGTCCACCGTCCCCTGCATTTGAGATGAAATCAGGAAGAGGGAGGGAAAAATGAAGGTGTTGAAAGCTCTGTTGGTTGGGGTTTCTCTGCTTATTTACAAGAAAACCCGGTTTCCTTCCTTGCCCCTCTGTCACTGCCTGATTCCAGTGTAGGGCTTGTCCAACTCCGATGGGGAGGTGGGCTCTGAGCTCTTCCCGATGCGCCCTTCCCACTTCCTCTGCTCTCCTCTTGGTCCTACCTTGGGGGGACCTGTCCCAGGGGAGGGGCAACTAGGGCTACAGGAGATGGCAAAGGCCCCTCAGGGAGAAGAAAAGCTCTCTCCTCTTTCTCCAGGAGACCCTGGGCCACTCAGGCTGTGCGCCACCCAGGATGGGGAACGGAGGGATGCTCTCTCCTGCTGCACCCCCACTATCTGTGCGACTCTGGCAAAGTGGCTATCTTTCTGGGCTGTGGCTTCTGTCATCTTTCGAGCGAGTGAGGGCTGAGGGTAATCTGAGCCCAGAGGGTGCTCACCAGGGAGTCTCGGGTGAACGAAGAGGATGGTGGGAAAGAACTTTGAAAGTTAAAAAGCACTCAAGCAGTGGATGAGCTTCAGGTGCCCTCCCAGAGACGATGAGGGGAAGCATTCCACCCCGGATGCCCCCACTGGCTCCAGAACAGAGACAGAGTGGGTGGGAGGGTTCCAGCTGGCTGGGAAGGGGCTGACTCCTTGCCTGGGTTGGGGGCCCTGCAAGGTGGAGTGCTCCATCCCCGGTCCTCTCCCCCACCCCGTGTCACCCCGCCCAGCCCTTTGGCTTGTGGTTATGTAGCAAGAAGAGCACTACAGAAGCCCCAACAGGGGAGGAAGGAGAGGGGGATGGTTACTGACAAAAGGAAGCTGCTTCCTTAGCCTCCCTGAGAGCTGAAGGAGCGCCCCCTGGAGGTGCCTGTGGCCATCACATCCTCAACTAGAGTGCTTCAGGAGACTAGGGAGAGACAGAGGGTGGCTGAATCAGTAACATAAGCACACACCACAGGCAAAGCCAAGTCCAGGCAGCTACCGAATCCCAGGCAGATGGGTTGCTGGCTACAGACCTGAAGGGGTCCCCGAAGTCCCTGCAGACCTGAAAGCCAGGGCATTCCAGAGGGAACACCCAGCTCTGCCTTGGGACTTAGGTCAATTTCCTCCACTGCAAAACCCTTGCAAAGGGCTAATGATTTAACGTAAGCCAAAGCTCCCTGTTTCTTCTCAGATGTGTTTTTCAATTTTTCTGGTCTATTCTATGACTTTGGGGCCCTGCCCATTCTTCTCATTAAGTATTCAGCATGTCTTTACCTAGATGGAAGGGAAGAAAGGGGAATGGAGATGTTGGGGTAAAACAATAATCAACAGCTACAAAATGTCAGGCACAGTGGTGCATGCCTGTAGTCCCAGCTACTCAGGAGGCTGAGATAGCAAGATCACCTGAGATCTCCTGACCCCGGGAGGTTGAAACTAGCCTGGGCAACATAGCAAGACCCTGTCTCAAAAAATAAAATAAGCCGGGCGTAGTGGCGCACGCTTGTAATCCCAGTACTTTGGGAGGCGGAGACCAGAGGATTCGGGTTCGCGGCCAGCCTCAGCTCTCGCTCTGTCTCTGTCTCTGTCTCTGTCTCTGTCTCTCTCTCTACCTAGTGAGGCCCTCCGCAGCTTCGTGAGACCCGGTTTCAAAATAAAGTATAAAAAAATAGGGCCGGGGATGTAGCGCGGAGGTAGAACGCCCCTGGGTTCAATCCCCGGTACCGCAAAAAAAAAAAAAAAATAAAGACCAGGTACAGTGGCACACGCCTATAATCCCAGTTCTTGGGGAGGCTGAGACAGGAGGCTCACAGATTCCAGGTCAGCCTCAGCACTATAGCAAGACCCTGATTCAAAAATAAAAAACAAAAAGGTCTGTGGGTGTAGCTCAGAGGTAAAATTCCTCTGGGTTCAATCCCCAGTACCACAAAATAAAGTAAAATTTATGGGCCGGTGGCACATGCCTATAATCCAGTACTTAGAAGACTGAGACAGGAGGATCAAAGTTTTGAGGCTAGTGTGCAGAAACTTATCGATACCCTGTTTAAAAATAAAATAAGGCTAGGGGTGTAGCTCAATCCTCAGTACCAACAAAAACAATGTATGGTAGAGAGAGGAAACCAGATTGACCATGGAGGAGAAGAGTTGGATAAGTGGATAGGATCTAGACCTATCGGAAAGTGGAATTTGAACTTAATATGAGAGCAACGGGGAGTTACTACTGATTCTTGAGCAAGAGAGGGACAATACAAAAGTCATTCTTCGGTTTTTTTTTTTTTTTTGTGTGTGTGTGTGTGTGTGGCACTGAAGATTGAACCCAGGGGCATTCTACCTCTGAGCTACACCCCCAGCCCTATTTTATTTTTATTTTGAAACAAGGTCTCTCTAGGTTGATGAGAGTCTCACTACATTGCCGAGGCTGTCCTCGAACCTTCAATCCTCCGGTCTCAGCCTCCCAAGTACTAGGATTACAAGCATGCACCAGCACGCCCTGCTTATTCTTTATTTTGAAACAGGGTCTCACTAAGTTGCAGAGGGCCTCACTAAGTAGCTGAGGCTGGCAGCGAACCTGCAATCCTCCTGTCTCAGCCTCCCAAATACTGGGATTACAGGCATGCACCACCACGCCCAGCTATAGTTCTTCAGTTCTTCAGAAGAGCAGTTTGGTCTGGATATGAGAGTAGGTCCATGAGTGGAGGAGATGGAAGGATGCCTGGTGGAGCAGCTGGAACCCAGGAGGTGACTCCAGAGCCACTCAAGGAAAAAAGTAATAGACTATGGGGAAATACAGTAGCTGAAAAGACCCCAATATGTGTAGCCTGTTCTCGCTGGAAGAATGTTAAAAGTTATGGAGTAGAGCCGGGTGTGGTGGTGCATGTCTGTAATCTCAGTACTTGGGAGGCTGAGACAGGAGGATCACAGGTTCAAGGCCAGTCTCAGCAACTTAGTAAGATTCTCAACAACTTAGAGAGAACCTGTTTCAAAATGAAAAGGACTGGAGGTGTAGTTTGGAGGTAGAATGTCCCTGGGCTCAATCCCCAGTACCACACACAAAAAACGTTATAGAGTGATTGGGGAGGAAAATATGGTGGGACAAGGTGGGATTATCTTGAAACACCTGGGATTCGTGGGGGTGGGGAAAGAACACAAACAGCCCCCATCTTGTCCAGGGCTGGGGCTGCAGAGCAGTGGGGTGGCGAGGGGTGGGGTGACGGGCTAGACAGGTGTTCAGTGGCCACACAAAACAGCCTGGCCTGCCACGGGGGGTACAATACAGTGTCAATACAGTGACAGAGAGTGGCATTACCTGAATGGATGGTGGCTTAGAATGGCACAGCCTGCCCGAGCCCCCAGGAAAGCCTGCTTGCTTCCATCGTTGGGGTTGGGAGGGAACAGAACCACTGAGCAGGGAATAATTAAATTATTAGCAGGGTTTTTTAGAAGCTGGGGTAAACTGACTCAGCACCAACAGGATATTAAGTCAGATAACTTTTTATTAACGGGACAATGTTCTTCGTCGGGGCCCTTTGCCAGAGTGTGTTCTAGGAACTGATGCAGAGCTCCTTGCTCAGCTCTGGGCCCCCAGGGGTAGAGGCCATGGTGGGATCCCTGTGTGCTTGGCACTGGGTGCCTTTCCCAAATGCCTCCTGACTACTTCCCAGGCCAGCCAAAGCAAAGGGCAGGACTCCAGGCACAAGACTGGTGCTTTGGTGTCCCCACGCAGAAGGGAGGGAATCAGAAAGGATGAGGTAGGACGCAGCCTATCAGAGCCCAGCCAGACTCAGAGGACAGCTTCAGCTCTGGAAGTCACAGAGAGGCAGCCAGCCCACGAGCCCGGCCTGGGGTTACTCCTTCTCTCCCATGGCACCAGGGAAACCTCTCCTGGAGCCAGAGTCCCAGGACATCAAAGTTAAAAGGGACCTGGAAGATCACTACATCCATCCCTCTTCTTCTTTTTTTTGGTACTAGGAATTGAACCCAGGGGGAGTCTACATCTGAGCTACACTGCCCCTCCCCCAGTCCTTCTTACTTTTTTTATTTTGAAACAGGGTCTTGCTGAATTGCTGAGGCTGGCCTTGAACCTGCGATCCTCCTGTCTCAGCCTTCCGAGTACTGGGATTGCAAGCTTGTGCCACCGCACCCAGCTCCATCACTCTTCTTGTCCTCCCTAGGGAGGGGAGTGACTTATTCAAGGTCACACAACTAGTCACCATGACTCCCAGGTGACCCTTCTTCCTCCCCTCCTCATTGTCTCCCGGAATCCTCAACAAAGCCAACCCTTTCCTCTGGCAAGAACGGAGAGTGGCCAAAGATCAGGGGCTGGCAAATAACAATGAGGCCACACATGTGCAGAACACATTTGACTTGCACTGTGACTTCCCTACCTCCGTACGTGCCTTTGTTCGAACAGTCCCCTTGGCCTGGTACTCACCTCCCCAGTGTCTATGGTTCCAATTCCCACACATCATTCAAGATTTGAAGCAACCTTTCAAAGCTTTACCTTCTTCCTCCCCACCTGGTAGACTCTCTCCTACGCCTCACAACTTAGCTTGACTTCTTTTTTTCTTTTTGCAGTACTGGGGATTGAACCCAGGGGCATTCTACCTCTGGGCTACACCCCCAGCCCTATTTTTTGTTCTTTATTTTGAAACAGGGTCTCACTAAGTTGCGGGGGGACCTCACTAAGTAGCCGAGGCTGGCTGTGAACCCGGATCCTCCGGTCTCAGCCTCCCAAGTACTGGGAATTACAAGCCTGTGCCACCACGCCTGGCTTTTAGCTTGACTTCTTAGCTCCAAGCAGGGGCTGAAAATTGGCCCATATGCTGAATCAAGCCCACTGTGTGTTTTTATATAACCCACTGGCTAAGAATGTTTTTTTAATTTTTAAATGATTGGGGGGAAATTGAAATAAAAATATTTCTTGACACATGATAATGATATAAAACTCAAATTCCTTGGCAGGCAGAGACAAGATCACAGGTTCTAGGACAGCCTCAGCAATATAGCGAGGCCCTCAGCAACTTAGTGAGACTCTGTTTCAAAATAAAACAAAACCGGGCTGGGGTTGTAGCTCAGAGGTAGAATGCCTTTGGGTGCAATCCTCAGTACCACAAAAAGAAAAAAATTAAAATTCTTGTATCCGGCCGGGCGTGGTGGCGCACGCTTGTAATCCCAGTACTTGGGAGGCTGAGACAGGAGGATCGCAGGTTCATGGCCAGCCTCAGCTACTTAGTGAGGTCCTCCGCAACTTAGTGAGACCCTGTTTCAAAATCAAGAATAAAAAAATAGGGCTGGGGGTGTAGCTCAGAGGTAGAATGCCCCTGGGTTCAATCCCTAGTACCGCAAAAAAAAAAAAAAAAAGGAAACACCTATGCTTATTCGTTCATGTTTGTGTATGGCTGCTTTTGCCTCATACATAGTTGTAACTGAGTTCATATGGGTCACAAAACCTAAGATATTTACTATCTGGTCTTTTACAGAAAACTTTGCTCATCCTTGGACTACAGGCTTCACTCTTGTCAATAAATTCATCAAGTTTATTTCTGAGAATGTCACAGAGACCTGGAGACAGAGGTGCCTGGAGGAAGTGTGGGCACAAAAGATATCTCTCTTTCTCTAATACTGGGGATTGAACCCAGGGGCATTCTAACTCTGAGCTAGAACCCAGCCCTTTTGCTGGGCGTGGCGCATGCTTGTAATCCCAGTACTTGGGAGGCTGAGACCGAAGGATCCGGGTTCGCAGCCAGCCTCAGCTACTTAGTGAGGCCCTCTGCAACTTAGTGAGACCCTGTTTCAAAATAAAGAATAAAAAACAGGGCTGGGGGTGTAGCTCAGAGGTAGAATGCCCCTGGGTTCAATCCCCAGTACTGCAAAAAAATTAAAAAAAGAAAAAAAAAGAACCCAGCCCTTTTTATTTTTTTGTTTTGAAACAGGGTCTTGTTAAGTTGCTGAGGCTGTCCTGGAACCTGCAATCCTCCTGTCTCGGCCTCCCAAGTATTGGAATTACAGGTGTCCACCAACATGCCCAGTGCACTAAAGATTTCTGATTTTCATTGGAGTGTCCCAGTCAGCAGGGTGTAGTGGCGAACTCCTGTAATCCCAGTACTTGGGAGGCCGAGACAGGAGGATTGCAGGTTTGAGGCCAGCCTCAGTAACTTAGCGAGGCCCTCCACAACTTAGCAAGACCCTGTTTCAAAATAGAAAATAGGGTAGGGGGTGTAGCTTGGAGGTATAATATTCCTGGATTCAAACCCCAGTACAGAAAGAAAAAGAAAGAAAGAGAGAAGGGAAGGTCCATTCCAGGATTAGAAGCGCTGAGCTCTGCCCTGGCTCTGCCCAGGATATAACCTGGATCAAGTCAGCTTCTGCTTTATGCGCCTTGGTTTCTTCATGTGCACAATGAGGGGTTGGGCTGGATGGTC
The DNA here is from genome assembly GCA_004027185.1 of Glis glis. NCBI lineage: Eukaryota > Metazoa > Chordata > Mammalia > Rodentia > Gliridae > Glis > Glis glis. The sequence goes on along the minus strand of PVJS01061725.1, from coordinate 187 downwards.
TGAGGCCCTTTCCAGCCCTTTGATTTAGAAAGTCAGCAATCTGTTGCATTTCCCACTGGCCTGGTCCTGAGCGGGCATGGCCCTGACCCTTTCCTCTCAGAACAAGAGCTACAGAAGGTTCCCCTGCCCAGCTGTGGTTTTCCACTGCTGCCCTTGTGGGCCTCCCCAGCACCACACTCACTTGCCC
>PVJS01061724.1:0-10913 GCA_004027185.1 Glis glis | reverse complement strand
AGATGGCGCTGGCGAATTCCTCAGGGGGAGGTCCCGCAGGTAGTCCCGGAGGTAGCCTCGGGAGGTCTGTGATATGTAGTTACCTCCTTCTGTACTCACAGACGACAGGTGTCTCTACCTATGATAGATCCCAGGAGGGCGTGGTGCCACACCCTACTACTTGCGAACTTCCTGTACTGCCTCTACTATAAAAGAGAGATGTGCCCTCTAATAAACGAGTTTTTGCAAGACATGGCTCCCGGTTGGAGGTATGGTTATTTGTCCAACCATCCGGCTTCTGCCCCCCCCGTCAGCTTCGCATCCCTCTCTCTCTCTGGCTGGCCCCGAGAGACCGATGGATGCCCCTGACAATGTGCCTTAGTGTGTTTCCCTCCACTCCCCTCCCAACTCCCTCAGTTAGTTCACCTTCTTTGTTCATCTAAATTTTCTTCTTCTTTGAGTGGAGTCCCTTCTAAGTCCCATTCTATCTAGCTTCCACATAATAGGGGGATCATCCAACTTTTCACTCTTTGTGACTGACTAATCTCACTTAGCATAATGTTCTCTAGTTCTCTCCATTTCCCTGCAAATGATGTAATTTTGTTCTTTATGGCTGCGTAAAATTCCATTGTGTACATATCCCATAGTCTTGTAATCCATTCATCTGTTGATGGACACCTTGGCTGATTCCAAAGTTTGGCAATTGTGAATTGTGCAGCTATAAACCTAGATACACACGCATTTGTCTGGTAGTTTGATTTCAGATCTTTTGGGTAGATGCCTAGAAGTGGTATTTCTGGGTCATATGGTAGGTTCATGCCCATTCTTCTGAGGATCCTCCACACTGTTTTCCAAAGTGGCTGCACTAATTTACAATCCCACCAACAGTGTAATAGAGTTTCTACTTCTCCACATCCTCACCAGCATTTGTTGTTATATGTGTTTTTAATGGTTGCCATTCTAATTGGGGTTAGGTGAAATCTCAGGGTAGTTTTGATTTGCATCTCTCTGACTGGTAATGATGTAGAACATTTTTTCATACATGTATTGGCCATTTACATTTCTTCTTCTGTGAAGTGTCTATTTAGTTCAATTGCCCATTTTTTGATTGGATTATTTGTTTTTTATTGGTGATTATTTAAGTTCTCTGTATATTCTAGATATTAGTCCTCTATCAGAGGAGTAGTTGGCAAAAATCTCCCATTCTGTTGGCTCTCTGTTGAGGATCTTGAATGTTTCCTTTGCTGCACAAAAGCTCTTCAGTTTAATGCAATCCCGTGTATTGATCCTCATTTTAATTTCCTGTGCCTTTGGGGTCTTGTTGAGGAAGTCTTTACCTGTGCCTATGTGTTGAAGTGTTGGGCCTATTCCCTCTTTGAGTAGTCTATTCCCTCTTCTAGTAGCGTGAGTGGTGTGTTGAACTCTCCCAATAATATTGTGTTTGGGTCTATTTGGGACCTGATATCCCGAAGTCTTTGTTTTATGAATGTGGGCGCACCCACATTTGGGGCATAAATGTTTACTATTTTTATATCTTCTTGTTGGAGTGTTCCTTTTATTAGTAAGAAATGACCAGCTTTGTCTCTTCTGATGTGTTTTAGCTTAAAGTCTGTTTTGTCTGATATAAATTTTGCTACCCATGCTTGTTTTCGATCTCCGTTTGAATGGTATATCTTTTTCCATCCTTTTACCTTTAGCATATGACTGTCTTTGGCTAGAAGGTGACTTTCTTGTAGACAGCATATAGTTAGGTTATGCTTTTTGATCCATATTGCCAGTCTGTGCCTTTTAATTGGGGAGTTGAGTCCTTTGACATTCAATGGTATTATAGAGATATGAATTTTGTTTCCTATCACTTTGAGTTTTATTTTCTATTTGCTGTAGTGAAAATCTCCTTGTTTAGTTGCCTACCTGGTGGAATTCACCACTCCTGTGGTTCTGAAAATTGCTTGTTTTTCCTTCTTTGTGGTTTATTTCTTTTAGGAATTTCTCTAGTGTTGGCTAGGTCCTCATGAATTCTTTAAATGTTTGCTTATCATGGAACATTTTTATTTCTCCATCAATTTTAAATGATAGCTTTGCTGGATATTTCAGTCTTGGTTGGAAGTTGTTTTCTTCCAGGGTGCGGAGTACTTCGTACCAATTCCTCCTGGCATTCCTGACATGGGTTGAGAAGTCTGGGGTAATTTTTATTGTTTTGCCCCTGTATGTCACCCGTTCTTTTGTTCTTGCTGCTTTTAAGATTCTTTCTTTGGCCTCTATGTTAGTCATTTTAATTATTACATGGCGAGGGAAGTTCTTCTTTGGTCCTGTCTTAACGGTGTTCTATATGTCTCCTGTATGTGTATATCCAAATCTTTCTCTATGTTCGGAAAATTCTCTGAAATTATTTCTTTGAAGAGGTTTCTTATACCCTTGGTCTGTGCTTCTACACCTTCTTCAATGCCTTTTATCCTTAGATTAGGACGTCCTGCAGTGTCCTGTATTTATTGAATGGCCAGGATGTGTTGTAATATCTTCGTATATCATTGACTGTGTTCTCAGTTTTGAATGAGCTGTCTTCCAGGAGTAATACCCTATTTACCATGTGGTCGAGCCTATTAGAGTTGGTTTATATTGCAGTCTTTAATTCGTTTATTGATTCCTTCATTTCATTCAGAGTTTCTTTCTGATTCTCCCTTACAGCCTCAACTTTCTCCTTCATCTCCTCTATGTTTTCTTTGAGGCCTTTCATCAATCTGAAGATAAAAATTCTGAATTCTCCATCTTGCATTTCCTGCAGGTCAGAGTCAGTGATCTCACTTGTTGATGCATTGTGGGCGTTTCTTGTTTCCTCAGTGTTCTTCATTCTTGGGTTTTTGGTGTTTTCCATTTTGTGTTTCTGTTGCCTCCGCCTCATCTTACTTTCTGTGTATGAGATCTCTTGGTGGTTCCTGTAGTTCCAATTGGGTCAGTACACTGCAGGCTGTGGATCCCTCTTGTCTGGTTGGCTGGGGTGTGGTATTGTTTGTGGAGGGGTACGCAGGGTCCGGAGCTCGGGTGTTGGCACGTGAGGAGCACTTCAAGGCGCGGTGTTGGGTGTGGGCACTGAGGCGTGGATGACAGTGCCGGAAGATGCCCTGTTTCTGATGCGCAGGTGCTGGGGGTTGCCCAAGCTCCTAGGGATGCACACATGCTCCGGGTCTCGGGCAGTCGCCGGAGGGTGCCCGGGCTCTGATGCGCTGAGCTGAGGATTTCAATCGGGTCCATGGGAGGTTCAGGGTCCAGGTATCAAGTAGCGGTGCCTAGGGGAGCACAGGCTCCGAGGCGCGGCACAGAGTATCATGCGTGGGTCTCAGGGGGGAGTGTGTGCTCCTAGATCTCGGGTGGCAGCGCTGGGGCATGCTCTGACTCAGAGAAAGCCCAGAGAGTCACGCGGGTCTTGGGTGGTGGCGCTGGAGGGTATCCGGGCTCTGAAGCGCAGCACAGAGGGTCCCACGCAGGGGAGAGAGGTGCAGGCTCTGGGTCTCGGGTGGCTGCACTGGAGTCCAAGGCAGGGCACGGGAGGCCGCCTGGGATGCGTAGTAGGTCACCGGGGTCTGAGGCTGGGCATGGAGGGCCCGGTGACGCGGGGGGGACCCCGAGGCCTGGGGGGGCGCAGAGGCCGCCAGCGTGACATGGGGGGACACTGAGGTCTGGTGCCTGGTGCAGAGGCCGCCGAGGTGACACCGAGGCCCGGGGCGGGTGCAGAGGCTACCGGGGTGATGCGCAGGGACGCCGAGGTCTGGTACCTAGCGCAGAGGCCACCGAGGAGACGCCGCGGCCTGGGGTGGGTGCTGAGGCTGCTGGGGTGATGCGGGGGGGGGACGCCGAAGCCCGGAGCGGGTGCAGAAGCCGTTGGGGTGAGGTGCGGGGACGTCAAGGTCTGGTACCTGGCGCAGAGGCTGCCGAGGTGATGCCGAGGCCTCAAGGAAGTATCTTTCAAGATGACTATGCTTTTTAACAAAATTTGCTCTGAATGTAATGAAAATGTCACAAAATGCATTGTAATCATTCATAGAAAGTTATTTTTACTTTCTTTTTTTTTCTTTTTTTTTTTGCGGTACCGGGAATTGAACGCAGGGGCATTCTACCTCCGCGCTACGCCCCCAGCCCTATTTTTTATACTTTATTTTGAAACCGGGTCTCACGAAGTTGCAGAGGGCCTCACTAAGGAGAGAGAGAGAGAGAGAGAGAGAGACAGGGAGAGAGCAAGAGAGCTGAGGCTGGCTGCGAACCCGGATCCTCCAGTCTCCGCCTCCCAAAGTACTGGGATTACAAGCGTGCGCCACCACGCCCGGCTTATTTTTAGAATATTTTAATGTAAGCACTTAAATGACAGCAGAAAAAATTACTAGATTATAAGTATATTAAAATATCCCAACATGGAGGCAGTCTGTGTTGTTCACAGATTTTTTTCAGGACTCATAATGCAGCAGAAGATCTGTGAGATCATGCAGGCTCTTATAGGGTAAGGGAAGGAAATTAGGTCTTTTTGGGCATGAGGTTGATTGCCATAAAAAAGGAGATGTTCCTCTGTGACAGCAAGGTAATATGTCCTAACTTCTCAAAACTCATTCCCAAGAAAACAGAGCTTGGAAATTCACAATTTCACCTGCTTTCATCTTGACTTTGGACATCTGGCCTAAGTCCTCAGATAATTCACTCCTGCCTATGTGGGTGTGTTGCCTCTGTTGCCTCTCTCTTCAATTTCCAGGGCTCTTTCCTTTGCTCCAGACAGGTGACCAGCTCTGGCTTAAAAACAGAAAGTTCCTTGTATAGTAGAAAAACTCACCAAGTATTGAGAAATAAACCATGTGGTATATATGTACATGTTTATAACACTTTGAATGTTACTATGATTATAATTACAGTGCACCAGCAAAAGTATAAAAAATCAAAACAAGGTCAAAACAAAAGATGTGGATTACAATATTAAATGCTACCAAATTTTTAAAATTAGTAATAGCATACAGTGAAGGGTACACATCATGCCCCAAAAGAGAGACATTAAAGAGAAGATAAAATATCATGGAAATCTCTCCATCACCAAGGAATTCTCTCCTCCCCCTTTTTTTTAAATCAGGGATCTGAGATTCATTCATGTAAAGATGAAGTTCCCCAACCATGTTTTGCCAAGAATGGCAGATAGCTCTGAGCATGGAGTAGGAATTCTGTGTGGGACACTGTTCTAAATTTAAAAAATATTGGCTAAAGATATATAGCTTCTTGAATGCTTTGGCAGAAGACTACCTTTATTTAGGGTACTGAAGAGAGTGACCTCAATGCCCCTTCGCTATCTAAGCTATGTCCTTCTGTTTTACTAGTGCTGTTGCTTGCTTTGCAAGAAAAACAAAAGAGAGTGCCCTAAGGAGGCAATTGAAAACAGCTCTTGAAGGACTGCCAGATAAAAACTTACCTTTTAAAATATTCCTAACAAAATTCTCTACTCCCTAGCAAGAGATAGTCAATGATTTCATGACCCAGTCTTAACTCTGTAAGCATGTAATAAAAGAACTGAGTTTTACTCTGGGAATTGGCTCTCTTGCCTTCTCCCCTCTCACCTCTTTGAGACCAGGAATAAAATCTCAAGTGCATTTTTCATTCTGTTGTCCAATGCACTGCTGGTACAGAGAGCCCAGCAAGTGGAGCCCTGAGTGAGGAGGGACACACTAGAGAATTCAGCATCAAGAGCCAATTGTTCAGAGAGAGAGAGTGAAACTGACTGGTCCCATTTACTTCATTCTGGGAAGGAATAGTAGCACCCATTTGGGATAGTTGCCAAGGAGTGGAACATTCAGTGAGAGGATTTCTAACATGGGTGATAGTCTGGGTAAGAAACAGCAGGTTTTTCTTAAAACCTTAAAGCAGCTATTAAATACTGCTCAATGTCACATAAAAGAAAGATACCTTATTCAGCTCTTTCACATGGAGGAATAGTTTCCCTTGCCAAGTCCACTGGCTTTGCCCTCTACCCTCTTCTCCCCTAAGGAGACTTCTAAAAGAGCAGAGCCTGTAGTAGCTGCCTGCTTAGAGGAGGCTGCTATCACTGGGAAAGTACAAGAATTTCCTGTCATTAGGGTTAAGGGACAGAAGCCTAGACATGAATCATTGCCCTTTCAGGTCTTTAAAGAGTTAAAAGGAAGCATAACAGAAAATGGTTTTTAAAGTACATTTACTAAAGGAATCCTTGAATCTATATCATCCAGTGATTAACTCCTTTTAATTGTAAAGCCCTTACCCATTCCTTGCTTATCCCCACTCAATGTAGTGTATAGCTTTTGAAATATAACGAGGCATGCACGTCTTAGGCTTTAGAACATTTAAATAATGCTCTCCCTAAAAAGTACCCTATGGGTGCATTTTTTTGCGGTACTGGGGATTGAACCCAGGGGCATTCTACCTCTGTGCTACACCCCCAGCCCTATTTTTATTCTTTATTTTGAAACAGGGACTCAGTAAGTTGCAGAGGGCTTCATTAAGCAGCTGAGGCTGGCTGCGAACTCAGATCCTCCGGTCTCAGCCTCCCAAGTATTGGGATTACAAGTGTGCACCACCATGCCCGGCTCCTATGGGTGCATATTAAATAAGTGGAAGACACTAAGCTTAGAGAAAAAAACATAGTTTTTTTTTTACATGGCTTGTTTCTAATATAAATTAAAAATGGAGGCTTATTCTATTTAAAATGATCAGAGATCTAAATATTTGGGTTTTTCCCCATAAAAATATAATGTGGTTACATTTGATGCAGATCTGACTCATGCTGATAAGTGGCTACCTGAACTGTTTGATTCAGTGTCAGCCATCATTGATAGACCCTGCCCCAGACATCCTCTGCTATTTGGCTTCCATGTCTGAGTCCACTAAACTCTTATTCTACTTGATTCTATTTTCTACTTTACCCTATTCTTTCAACCCTCACTTTATCCTTTTCTTCTTAACTCACTTTTCATCACTGATTATGTCACAATTTTCCCTTGTAGATACTAGCTGACTCCTCTAAACCCCTACGGCTGAGGATGGACCAGATAGGTGAACCAACATGATGGGCTTCCCGACACTAAGGACAGATAAATCCCAGCCAATAGGTGGAGCTACCCCCTCACCCCACACACAGAAGTTTAGAAATGCACAGGACATAAATTGCACTGGCCTGCACCTCAGAGACTTCTTCCTATTAGGGAAGCAACAGGCAGGTCCCCAGACTTTAACACTTGTGACCAATCAACACCACCATTTCAGCAGTCAGACAGTCCTGGAGTAGCTGCAACCCAGTGCTGGCGGTCTACAGGCAGAACAACAGAAGGGTGATAAGGGAAACAGATTGCAGAAACAGCATTCTGGGGTGAAAAATACTCAACAGAACATTGAGAATAGCCATATGGCTGAGACTATTCACTTTTAAGATGTACTTTGAGGTAAATATTTACCTCCAGAATAGGATATCATAAAGGGAGAAAGATCAGACATAGGAAATTCAGAGAGAGAGAGAGAGAGAGAGAGAACAAAAAAAGATACAAACTTAAGAAACCTAATAATATGAGAAAGAATAGCAAGGAAAAAAATGAGCTCCCACAATCCCAAAGCAACAGGACTCACCAACTCAGAGTTGCAGAGAATGCCAGATGGAGAATTCAGAACTTTAATAGTTGAAATGATTCACAATTTTAGAAGAGTTCAGGGAAGCCTGATAAATATGAAAGATCATATCAACAAAGAAACTGATGCCCTGAACAGGAATCAAAAAGAAGCTCTGAAGGAAGTGAAGGATGCAATACATGAAATGAAATTTTCAATACAAACCATCAGTGGTAGACTAGAACACATAGAAAATAAAATCTCATTCCAAACGTGAATGCATAGTCTATAATATAGAAAAATAAATTTGAAAGCATGACCTGCACACCCAAGAGATTTAGGATAACTTTAAAAGAGCAAACTTTAGAATAATAGGAATATAAGAGGGTCTAGAAGCTGAGAACAAAGGAATCAAAAAATCTCATCAGAGACTCTCCAAACAGAAAACAGGTACAGGAAACATATAGAACCCCTATTACACAAGATCAGAGAAAAAGTTCACCATGCCACATAATAATCAAATTGAATAACATAGATGCCAAGGAGAGAATCTTAAGTGCAACAAGATTAAAAGTCTGAGTGACATTCAGAGGCAAAACAATAAGAATTATTCCAGACTTCTCAAACCAAGTCATGAAAGCCAGGAAGGCCTGGAGCGATGTATTCCAAATCCTGAAAGAAAATAACTTCCAGCCAAGACTACTGTACCCATCAAAGCTATCCTTCAGATCTGATGGGGAAACAAAAATCTTCCACAACAAAGAGAAGCTGAAAGAATTTATGTCTTCCAAACCAGTACTAGAGAAAATACTCAAAGAAATAAATTACAAAGATAAAAACAAAACAGCCAGAACCCAAGAAAGGGTGATTTCCATCAAATGAACAACTAAGCAAATAAGAACAAACACTACCTCAAACAGAAAATACGACTCAAAATGATAGGAATTTAAAATAATCTCTCAATAATTACATTGAATATCAATAGCCTCAACTTACCAATTAAAAGACATAAAACATCAAAATGGATTAGAAATCATACTCCATCTGTATGCTTTCTGCAAGGAACACAACTTACAGGTAAAGATATTCACAAACTAAATGTGAAGGGCAGGAATAAGGTAATCCCTGCTAATGGAACTCAAAGACAAGCAGAAGTAGCAACTCTCATATCAGACAAAATAGATTCAAGCCTAAACTTATCAGAAGAGACAAAGTAGGTCATTTTTTACTGGCAAAAGGAACAATCCAAGAAGATATCATGAGAGTCAACATATATTCTCTGAACATAGGTGCAGTCATATGGTGGTACCTCCCTGTAATCCCAGCTACTTGGGATACTGGGTCAGTGGATCACAAGTTCTTAAGTTCAAGACCCAACTGGGGAACTTAGCAAAACCCTGACTAAAAATAAAAATTTTAAAAGGGCTGGGGATGAGCTCAGAAGTAGAGTGTCCTGGGTTCAATCTCCACTATGGGAAAACATAGAGAGTCAGAACATAGTGAGAGGATCTGGTCATTTTGGGCATGTCCTTGAAGAAGACAATTGGGTCCAGTCCCTTCTCTTATTGTTACATTCTCTCTCTCTCTTTCTCTCTCTCTCTCTCATATCTAGGCAACAAGGGGGGCAGCACTCTCCACAATGCATTAATTTCCATGAGGTGTTTTCCTGCCAAGGCCCCAAAATAAAGGAAACAAGAGGCCCTGGACTGAAACCTCCATAAATGTGGACCCAAATAGCCCTATTATAAGTTGCTTATCTCAGAAGTTTCTTAGAGTAATGGAAAGTCGACTACCACACCATATTTCTGCCAATCTCACATCTATAACCCTAACTTGGAGTTATATGCATTGCCTTGATTTCCATGGGAAAACAGATATGGTCTGGCTTGTAGATACCCAGTATATGTTATGATAGTCATATCACATACTAGTACTATGAAAGTGGACTACATACATATGAAACTTAGCTAAAAGAGAAAAAAAACTTTCAAAAATTTACTAGTTTACATATCTCTATACTACCAAACCACCCAAAATGTCTTCTCACACATATCTCAAAAAAGCCACTGAGTGAAAATGATTATTCATAATAAGCGCTGGAAGCATAATTGGATGAGGGGGGAAAATAGGTCTCTCAATGAAACATTTATCTTCAGTGATCCCATCTATGAACTTGTCTCCCTCTGGCCTCTTGGCATCTTGTGTCACACACTACTTACTCATTGAGACTATATAAACCCTAGACAGAGCAATTCAGACATCCCTGAAAGATTAACACCTGTGAAAATCATGAAATCCGTAAATTTCCTCCCCAAACCAGTTAAGTCCATAGATAAATCAGTAGCAGCAGTTCGGCCCTGACTCACTTAATCACTGTCACAAGATAAACAGGTGAGAAAAGCACACACAGGGCATGGAAGGCCAAAGCCATGGAGATCAGGTTGGGCTAACTGCAGACACTGTTCTCATTCTTGGGCACATGGTGCAACTCACCACAGTGCCTTTCTCAAATGCCATTTTTTCCTTTTCTCTACAGATCAGGTCACGTTCATGATGCTTCCAAATAAAGATTCATGAAGAAAAAAACATGCAGTATGTCTTTCATTGTTCATTTCTCAAAAATATGACCCCCAAATTATGGGAAACCTAGAAACTTTAAAAGCAATCCAAAATTTAAAAACATATTAAAGAATGACAAAAAATGACGTAAGACATAAAAATGGAAAAGGTATATTTAGGATTTTTCTCTTCTGTGTACAGAATCATGGCAGTCTCAGAAGTATCTAGCTACCTACCTACAAATATTAAATTAATCTGGCCTGTTAATAGAAAATGAGAAGCAAAATGACTTGACATGATTCTCTTCATTCCTGTACACTCACTTTCCCTATGCTTCACTTATATCTTCTTGTATCTCAGGGTTTTGTTCTCTCCATTTTTGCCTGGCCTTTTACCAAAACATGGTTTGTGAAGAATACAAGAGGCCTAAGATTACATGGTGCCTCTTTGTAGAGGGAAGGAGGCCATAGTAACTTCCACATTGGATTCACGTATGGAAGAAGAGAGAAAAAGTCCTCCATTCCTCTCAAGTATTAAAAACCTGATGGCAGGATGACTGCCTGGCTCAAGGAGACAGAGGATGCCACGGCCTTGCCTCCTACGGAGTCTGCGTGAACCTACACGCATGACGTGGCAAAAGCTTCAAGGAAGTATGCCCGTAGAAAAAGGTGTCCTGGGTCTTGGAATTCTCACTCCTTTGGAATTATGTCTGTCTCCTGTTTTTGGTGAAATGCTTTCTCAGCACTAGATGGAAAGTTAAGGCTGTAATGCACAGGATA